>MJUU01048865.1:3563-17559 GCA_002080025.1 Modiolus philippinarum
AACAATGTGTATTTTTAATCTCCAGTACAGGAGAGTTTAAAAATTGAGGCTCCCAATATGGTTCCGGGTAACTAATTATTTTCATGTAGAATTTCAACCAAAATGCCCTAAACTTGACGTAATACTGCCATTTCCATATGTTTCGTTGCCACTAATGACAACCGATTTCATGTAGAGGGTGTTGCCATACATTACTGATTCAATTTTCGGGGTACTATGTCAGGTTAGATTTTTCAGAAAATGGCTCCTTTTGAGCATCACCAAATTTGACATTGATTTTCTGTAATTATCTCCCTTTGATCTCCAATGACTATATTGTATCAATACTCTATCACAAAATAGCTTTAACTAGTATCATTTTTTGGTTTTATGTTCTGAATTATATCAATATTGTAAAACAAAAAGCAGAATTTCTGTATATTCTAAGGGAAATCTCTAGGGCATGCCCAGCCTTGAGGTACTTTTTTTTATAGGACTAGTTTCGTGCCCCACCGATCTATTTTTAGAATAATTAGTTACCTTGAACCATGAAATCACAGGCGCTTGGGGTATGGATATTCTTTTGTTTGTGCTATTTTCTTTTATATACGTCATTCGTACCCCACTGCGCATGGTTAACCCAGTTTTGGTCGGTTTTACACACTTTGAGATCACCCCATATTTACTATCAAAATAGCACAAACAAAAGAATATCCATACCCCAAGCGCCTGTGAATGAAATGCAGTAGAAATTACGTGAAAAAGCACTGCAGAATTAAATGCTAATAATGACAGAGCCTGTGAGAAAGGTCTGTTGTTGAATCAGTGGAACCAAAATGAAGTGTCCTATCTACGCAAAAAAGGTGGGGGGGGGGGGGTCTCCCGGTTTCCCGTCGTTTAAAATCACAAGGGCTCTTTACGAAGTAATAATAGCTCCTACCCTATTATTTCGTAACAGGCTCCTATGTTAAAATGAACAAATCCCGAAATCCCAGACCAGGGATGAAGATGAACCTACCATTTTGAACTGATAGCCCCAGAATGATACCAGAATTTCTTCAAATACCTTGATCATTATATTGTATTTAATTGTATTTGGATAAAATTAAGTGTATTTGAGAGTATTTGAATAAAAAGATGGACCCGGTAAGTAGTAGAATATACGGGTGCACATCGCTAGTCCGACACTCATTAGTCAGACACTAATTGGTTGGACGCTCATTAGTCAGACGTTCATTGGTCCGACACTCATTAGTCCGACACTCATTGGTTCGACACCTTCAGTGAATACCTTAATCACTAGACAGTATGACAGACCTGGCACCATCGTGGGCTTAACAACTGCAACAGTTTATATTATATTTTACTTTTATAATCTGCCAGGAATGTGAAAAGGGGATATAAATTTATCCTTTGTCTGTATAACCCAATCTTAGGTTTTGAATCCAAGTCGGTTTATTGTTGATATTACATCAGTATTAGTACTAACAAATTCACCAAAATTTGGATCCATAATCTACATTTTTTGCCTGGGATTTGCGTTTTAGTGCATTTCTCAACTGCACAATGTTTCATCGAATAAACTGCCTTGATAAGTACCATATAAAACTGGGACAATTACATGACTTTGACCTATATTTTACGTTTGAATTACTTTTTATACCACCCAAAAAATTTGCGGTAGTATTATGGTATGGCACAGTGGGTGTCGGTATCAACGTCTGCAGACAGCATAACTTTGGTTCTAGTGGACAGATCATTTTCAAATTTCAGTATGGGGTTTCCTGATACAAGCTTTACCCCGGGTTTTAATTTCAGGTTCCTTGCCCTGCTAGTCTTAGAATTAGGGACCAAAAAGGGGTTAAATCTGGTATTTTCGTGACTGTGGACAGCATAACTTTGTTTCTAGTAGACATATCATTTTTCAAATTTTAGAATGATGTTTCTTACCACATGCATAAGTCCTGTTAATGATTTCATGTTCCTTAAATTGCCCCAACCGTTTCAGACAAAACGACCAAAAAGGGTTAAATCAGGTGTTTTCACATATTTGACTGTAGAATCTTAATAATAATTTGGATTTTGATGGGGTCCCAGTCCAGTCTGTGCCAAAAACATTTTCATTCACTAGCCCTAAGGGGCTAGTAAGGTCCCGTGTTATACTAGCCCGAACTCAATTTCACTAGCCCTTATAGAAGAATCTTTGTTAATAAGGTACAATTCTAACTAGCCCACCGGGCTAGTGACTTCAAATTTTTACTAGCCCGAGACTGATTTTACTAGTCTCGGGCGTAGGGCTAGTGGCTAAAGCGCAGTNGTCGTTGTCGTTGGCGTTGTCATCGTCTGTAGACACTTTTGTTTTTGGGCAATAACTTAAGTTCCAGTCAACCAATCCTTATGAAATTTTACCACAGTGTTCCTTGGCACAAAAGGAAGGCTGGGGTAGGTTTTGGTCATTTTGGCCCCTCCCGTTTTCAAAAAAAGGGCCAAAAAGTGCAAAATTTGATGTTTTTACATATTTGGCTCTAGAATATTTATTATATATTGGATTTTGATGGGGTTTCTTGCAGTGTGTTCCTAATTAAATTTCCACTCGGAGACATGTCAACAGATTTTACGTGACATGTACCGGTAATGAGATAAATAAATGGGTCCAAAAAGGGGTGATTTTCAAAAATTCCATTTTTTTTTATATTTTTAGTCAAATTTGGATGCATTTTTTTTTAATGTATTCTTTTTGAAAATAAACATAGAGCTGCACCATCAGATTTTTGACAACTTATTTGTTTTCCGAGCTATGGGGGGCCGAATGGAGACGAACTTTCAAATTTGCAGGTTGCCTAAAAATGTTTATTTTTCATTGGATTTCAATCGGATTTTTTTCTGTGCATTCCTCTTGATATAAGCTTTCAGTAGTATTTCAACCAATTTGGCATAGCTCTTTCTGTTTTTGAGCTCGGCGTTGGCGTTGGCCAGCATAACTTTGTTTCTAGTGGACGTATCATCTGCAAATTTCAGTATGTGGTTTCTTGGCATAATGGCTATCCTGGGTTTTTAATTTCGGGTTTATGGCCCCACCCGTTTCAGAAAAAGGGGCCAAAAAGGGGTAAAATTGGGTATTTTTGTGTCTGTGGATAGCATAACTTTGGTTCAAGTGAACAGATCATTATCAAATTTTAGTATGATATTTCTTGGCACATGCTTTAGCCCAGGCTATAATTTTATGTTCCTGGCCTCGCCCGTTTTGGAAAAAGGGGCCAAAAGGGGTTAATTTGGTTGTTTTCACATATTTGACTGTAGAATCTTTATTATTTATCGGATATTGATGNGTATTTTTTTCAGCCAACGGATTTCACGTGGCATGTACCGTTCATGAGATAAATGGGGCCCAAAAGGAGCGAATTTCAAAAATTTCATTTTTTTATTTTAAGTCCGATTTTGATGCAATTTTTTCCAAAGGATTCCTTATGAAAAATTATCGTATTGCTCTACTATTAGATTTTTGGTAACTTGTTTCCTTACCCAGCTATGAGGGGCGGAAGGGGACCAAAATTTTATTTTTCATCGGATTTCGATGGGATTTTTTTCTTTGGATTCCTCTTGATGTAAGCTTTCAGGAGTATATCAGTGGATTTGGTGTAGCTCTTGCCGTTCCCGAGCTTTGAGTTGCCGAAGGGGGCCATAATCGTAAATTTACAGATTACCTAAAATGTTTATTTCTCATCGCATTTTGATGGGATTTTTTTCTTTTGATTCCCTTTGATATAAGCTTTCAGCAGCATGTCAATGGATTGGGCATAGCTCACCTTTTCTAAGCTATAAGGGTTCAAAGAGGAATCATAAGGGGTCATAAGGGCTAATTTTTATTTTCCCTAGTTTGTGTCCAGTTAATTACTGGGTCAATCTCCTTATTGCGTCCATCTAATTATTGTGTCAAGCTCTTTCCTATGTCCATACTCACTTTAAATTACNACTGAAGAATGATTTTAAAATGCCATTTTATGTAACAGTGATGCTATATCTACCAGGTGAACCCAAAATTAAAGGCTTTTGAGATTGGGCTAAAAATGGCTCCTAATGCCACTCATCCTTTCAGTGGACGACATACTGCGGTTGTATCATGCTGCGCTCGGCGTAGCCCTTTATTTTTTTTTGTTTTGGAGTCTTCTTGTTGTAAGCTTTTTGTAGTATATAGAAAGATAGCTCTTACCTTTTCTAGCTATAAGGGATCAAAGTGGCTGTAATTGCAATTTCCAAAATATGTAAAATCTTTTATTTTTTCATTGGATTTTAATGGGGTTCCTATCTTCATATCCTCTTATGGTAAAGTTAAAGTAGTATGTTGACCAATTTGACATACCTCTTACAATTTCCGATGTATAAAAGGAATTATAAGGGCTGATTTTTATTTTCATAAGATTGTGTGCAGCTAATAACTGTGTCAAGCTCTTTCTTGTGTCCATTTAATTACTTCATCAAGCTCTTTACTCTGTCCTCATTCATTTTCAATTACACTTCTTCAAATGTCAGTGTTTGACATGCTGCGGTCGTATCATGCTGCGCTCGGCGTAGCCCTTAATTGTCGCATAGAACAGACACAAATGACACTATAACTAGCTTGTTGTAGGAACAATTTTTGTCCAACCGAACAGACACACTGTCACACTATAAACCAGATTGCTGTAATAGGAACAATTTTATGTCATAGAACAGACAAGTGTCACGCTTTAAAACAGCTTGTTGTATGGACAATTTTTTACCAATAGAACAGACAAGTGTCACACTATAAGTAAGCTTGTTTGTCCCAGAAAACAGACACACTGTCACATTATAAAGCAGATTGTTGTAGGGACAATTTTTGTCATACAGAACAGACAAGTATCACACTTTTACACAGCTTGTGGTATGGATATTTTTTTGTCCCATGGGACAGACAAGTGTCACACTTAATACAGCTTGTTGTAGGGGCAATTTTTGTCACATAGAAAAGACAAGTGTCTCTCATTTTAATGCAGCTTGTTGTAGGGACAGTTTTTAATGACTTCAGTAAACACAATTTTTCTCTTTTTTGTGTGTTCTATAAAAGTATGTATACAACCCTTCTTTTTCTGTACAAGTGTTTGTTAAAATTCATTCAAAATCAACCTGGTTTTTTTTCAGAAAAGAATTAGAGCTGCTGACCTGCAGAAAGAAGCACGTAGGTTAGGCGAAGCCAAATACGACTTCAGTAAGACCATTCACCTAAAAGGAAGTGAAGGAAGAGATATTACAAAGAAGGGAAGACCGGCAGGTGTTCAGTCCTCTTATTCTGTAACAGAAGCACCTCAATGTCATCAAGTATGTACTTAATACAGAATTCCATGGGAAAAGTTCATTTCTTTTTCTGTTTGTATTTGAATTGTATATGCTTTTTATGTGTCTTTGGTAACAATTCAGTTTTTGAATTATAAACCAAATAAAATTCTGTTCTGTTCTGTGTTCAATGTATACTATATGACTTTTACAACAAAAGGTGCATTAATATCTATTTTCTTAAAAAAAAAAACATTCAATCATCTCGACTGTAAAGTTACTGTAACAATTTCTTGTAGAATGATAGTTATTTAACTTGAGGGGTATATATCCAGATTGTCATTAAATCCAAAAAATATTTTGATTGTGGTTGTCCAACACCTTTTTGAAAAACAGACATCAAAACAAAAACTGAACTGCAAAATTCTAATTCTGAACTTGTTAACTATTTTTCTATTCTATTTCCTAATTTGAGTGCTTACAACAATATACTAATGTCAATGCAATACTTTAAAATCAGTGATGTAATTTAATGTACTTTTTTTTAATGTTTGTTAACTTGACTCGTTATGTTTTTATACTACGGCAAATTTTTTGGTCATATAATGTTAAAGCACAGTCGTTGCTGTCATTTTCTCCAAACATTTCATTTCACTTCAGTTACCTAAGTTAGGATTGATAGGTTTTTATGAAATTTAGATGTCTGAAATTTTTCTTTTAGATCTTTGATGAAGTGGATACTGTTGAAAATGACGTCCAAAATTATTTCGAAGATGTTTCTGGTGAAGAACTACCAACAGTCATTGTTCATGAACTTTCTCCAGAAGAAGTCTACTCAAGTTTATTGAAAGAAAATAATGCTTTGTGGATGACACCCACCGCAATTTTGCAATGCAGGATTTTGACAGCCGAAAATCAGCATTAAAGGTTTCAATTTTTAGCATGTATTTATGTATTTTCAGTGTTCAAATTTATCCACAAGTCAGATTGCTGTGGGCTTGTGAAAATAACCCTTAAACGGGTTCTCTAAGCCAATAATATGTAACTAAAATATGCCATGAATACCAGTTTCAGCCTTGCGCTTGAAGACAGTTTGTCTTTGATTTGTAAACTTATAAGGTACCAACTTGAAGTGATTGAATTGTATGTATTTTTATCCTGCAATGGTGGTATTTACTAGACGAATACAACCCTACGAATATTTTTTTTCGTATTCGTAGGGTAGACTGGTAACAGGTCCGCGATTTTGAACGAAGAAAAGACAGGCGACTGGTTTGAAAACCTCGAATACTTTGACGTCACAGTGTAAAGCTTATGACGTCAGGAATTATACCAAAATGGCCGAAGTTGTTTACTGTCTTCCTGGTCCCGCTTCACAAAGAAAATGCATTTTTAAATAGGGTTTAAATGATTGCAGGATAAAAACAATATACGCACATTGTCGGAAATATAAAATTTATTTGTACTCGCTGCGAAACAGGCGAGAAATGCTCGGTAAACCTCGCATTTCTACCTGTTTCTAAAGCTCGTCAAATAAATTTTATATTTTCCGACAATGTACATATATTGTATATATATATACTGATAGACTTTAATTTGATTCAATCATAGATCCAAGCAGTAGCTTCTATATTCCAATAATAAAACCAGTAATTATGTTCATTATATAAACAAAACTAATATTATGGGTAGAACATACCCAAAAACATTAAATTGGAAAGTACTGAGTTTTGTATCAATGAATCATGTAAATTGATGACTTTTAGTGAGGGTCCTATTGAGGGTGTGCGAGTACTGTAGTTTTCACTTTGTCACCCGTTTTCTTTGCAATTTTATGTGAACACATTTACAACACAAAAACTCCAAAACTACTAGGAGTACAAATCTATAATTTTACACATTTAAAGATATACATATTCAAATTATATATGCAAATCCATTGAGAGTTTTGGAAATGCTTAAATTTTTGCTGATGAGACCCTTTTAGACTCTTTCAATATTCTAGCTTGATTTCCGAAAGGAATAATCAATCCTTGAAAATAACTTCATCATCTCCTCAAGTATTGGAAAACAAACTTCACCTTGTTAATAATTTGTGGATTGAACAAACATCATCAAAATTCATTCATGGTATAATATAAATCTTGTTGAAAGGTTATGATTGTATTTTATGTATTGTTTTATAATGTCAATATTCAAATGTTCTAAATCTTACTGTTTTTAGGCTATACAGTTTGTTTTTGTCTCATGACGAGGAATGACATTCCTAGATGAACCCCATTGGATTTATAAATGTTCCTGTGATCCAGTCGCAGCTGAATTGATTGATTGTTGTGGAGAGAGAATGGATGTTTCTTATGATGGTTAGCATAGTCCAGTCTTTCTCATAAGTGGTTGTCAATACATAAAATGACTTTCAAGTGCTACACAATTTATCATGCACTTATTTAAGGCATATATTTCTCCATGCCAGCTTAATTCTTGTAGGTAAACAAATCCTATAGAACAGCATGATAAGGAAGACATCTGTAGAAATTGTTACCAGTATGTCAAGAGACAATGCTTAAAAACTATTATTTGTATATTTATCCCCCAAACAATTTTGTTGGTAGTATAATCGCCCTTTGTTTTAACACTTTCTTGCCAGCGCAACTCCACACAAATGAAAGCACACTGTATGGTAGTATTGTCCCGATGCTTGTCCATCATTTACGCTCCAGATTTCCATAATCCATTACAAAAATATCTAATCCGGGAACTGGTTGTCTGATGTGTTTACTAATATCCTGTGAATGTTATACTATGTATTTAAATATATATTTTGTAAACTGAATTCACATCAAAGCTCATTTTTACTCATGTCACATTTTAAGCAATTTCTCTCATTCTAAAAACTTTCATTTTCATTTTGTATGAGGCAACAGAATTTCTATCAAGTGGTTTGTTTTGGTTATTCATCAGTACTTAGTTTGTTGACTGTAAGCGCGATGATTGATTATGAAATTCTATCTGAATCTCATCACTGCTGTATGGAGATATGCATGAAGATGGAAGATAAACTAACAGCCGTGCTGGGTATCTCTAAGAGTGTTCGAACACAGTGCCTCAAGTTTATCATTGAATATATACTATACATGGCATACAATATGTGTTGTGTTTACCTATTATTTCTTAATATATTCCAGGCTTTATCGAAAGAATTCCAGGATGCATTCACACCAAGACAACCTCTGCAATTATGGAACAGTTTGATGCGCAAAACTTGATTGATCCTGTATTGATGACAGGTGATTAGCATGTTCTTTATCTGCCGCAGGTATTAGGGTGTTGCTCATTTGAATTTTCCTTATCAAATCTTCAAGAAATTGTATTGATGGTGTTTACAAAACCAAAGTTAAGTTAGCATGTGATATATTTTTTTAAATGTACTTCAGTATATTTTTCCCATACAAAATAGAATGAACATTCTCAATATTTCATCCATATATTGGAGTTAGGGCTTTTCCAGAAAAAAAATTGTACAGGGTGGCAGGAATGCAGGTCAATAAATTTTACTTTGGTGGGGGTTCAAATTTAGCTATACCTATTGGTTATACTTGAAAAAAATTAAAGTTATAGTGGTGGTACCCTAAATTTTGACCTGCGTTCCTGCCTTCTGAACATTTTTTACTGTAAAAGCCCTTAGTGACTATTGCACCAGTTACAGTTTATTTTATAACAGTTCACAAACTTTTAGTTGGCGACATTCTTTGTTTATTGATTAATCAATAGGTGTTTCAGATTAGAATGATTACTGTTTGTATAAATGGCACCAAAGAATATATTTCATCATTTTATGAGTTAAAAAAGTATGATAAAACAATTATTTAACTGTCATTTATGGAAATTATCATTTTATTTGTCCCTCAACCCAAACTGTTTCCCAAGGCTGCGATTCAGAATAGTTTGAGTCTTGGGAAATATAAAACAACTACTGCAAACCAACTTATTTTCGTGATTTTAACGTGAGTGAAGATATAGCAAAAATAAATTGTCGCGAATAGTTTACATCCTTGTATAAGTGCAGTAACAGAAATAGAAAAGCTTGAAAATAAATCTCCGCGAACTTCACGACATGGGGCAAAATGTGAAATAAAGTATCCGATCAATGTTTTATCTTATTAGGTTTTTATTGTAGAAAATGATGAGGAAGATGTAGAATCAGTTGCTGATAGAAGAACAGAGGTTTGTTTATTGTCTATCTACCTGTTTGTTATTGAACATGTATACTAGGTTTTTGTATCTTAAGACACAGGCATAAGCTCACGAGATTTGATTTAATTTTTATACAGTTACCAAGTTTATTGTATGTTTAAATGATTTATGCTATCTTAGCATCATTAAAATTGATTGTCTGAAAAAGAATGTTACAGTGTATATATGGAACATTCAATTTTGTTTTAAAGTGTATTTATATAAACTGTAATAATATGTTTTAGGACATGGTAAAGTTGAGAGATGGATTGTTTATTGAAAAATGTGACAAAGAACCTGACATTGTTCAGCAAACAGGAGCAGGGGTTAAGTGTTTAACCTGCAACTATTCCATTAATCGTTGCAGTCATCTACATAAATTTTATGGTGTTTTTGGAGAAGAGGAAATGCAAACAATAGAGAAATTCAGTTACAAACAAAAATGCTATTCCAGGATCAAGATTCCTTTTTATTCCACAGAGGTTATGCAAGATTTATATAGAAAACCTATATCAGAACGTTTTCCTGAAGACAATATAATAAGCTTAAAAATAGAAATAGAGACTTGTGATGTTTGTGGTCAAGAACTTGAAGAATGTGATGAAAAAAAATCAAACCTGTTTGTGCAGAACCAAATATTGGAAACTCATGGTAATACTATAAAAATATGTAACCCTTTATTATATGACCGCAAAACATTTGAGGTCGTGTAATGGTATTGCGCTGTTGTCGTCGTCGTTGTTGTCTTCGTCTGTAGACACTTTTGTTTTTGGTCAATAACTACGTTCCAGTTGGACAATTCTTATGAAATTTTAACACAATGTTCCTTGGCACAAACGGAAGGCTGTATTATTGCAAAAATTGCAATTTTTCAAAATATGTAAAATTGTTATTTTTCATCGCATTTCGATGGGATTTGATTCTTCAGTTTCTACTTAAAATAATTTTAAGTAATATGATTTGGCGTACCTCTTACAGATTTAAGCTTTTAAGGGGTGTAACAGGGCAAAAATTGCAATTGTTCAAATTACCTAAAATTTTGCCCTTGTGTTACTGGAGGCTGCCAACAGATTTAAGGTAGCATCACAGTCATTTTTTGTCAACACTTGTCCATTTGTACCCTTGTTCAATGTGCTGAAGTCGTATCATGCTGTGCTTTGCGTAGCCCTTTATGTTTAATTTGCCTTCATTATATTGCTAAAGCTGAAACAGGATGGGAAACCTATGTCATTGGGGATGTTATCGGTCACACCATTAGTACAAACTTTTCAGTCAAAATTTTTATTATTTTCTGCTTGCTTGTTGTTAAGTATTGTTAATTATTTTTATCACCTAATAAGAATTATTTCTGAGTATACTGGTATTCAATTTTGAGTAGCTAGTTTACCCATGCACTTCGACAACAATGCTGACTACTATTGTTGCATAAGTGTCTTGAGAAAACTAAAGTCTAAAATTACATCTTGGTTATCATAAAAAATACCTTCCATATCGAGACATATGCTGAAACAATTTTGCAAATCGATGTTAAGCAAACTAAAGTTAGAGGAGTGTGTACAAAAGGTTGCTAAAATATGAGGCCGACAACATTGCGTATGACGTATGTTTCCTACCCTGTAAAAGCACGATATTATGAAACAAGGAGGATGTTATCTTAAGGTAGATAGACCTCATAATGATAGTCTGAACAGATTTGTTCTATTTTTTGACTACTAGAAATTTTATGTTATAAAATAAATTACTTGATAACAAACAAGAAGAAACCATAGGCTTATTATCTATGAGAATTTCCTAACAAACACAAGGAAACAAGGAGGATGTTATCTTAAGGTAGATAGACACTGATATTCAAATCCATGAGATTTTGTTATAAGTCGGCACAATTGAAGAACCAATCCTACTTACCTGAAATCTGTAATTAAAATTATGGGTCACAATGCTGGATTCTTCTAGAACTGAGGTCAAAGTTTGGTCATTTTTAGCCATTTTTTGCCTGAATTTGCATAGAATGCATGGGTAAAATATGGACAGGCAATTTCAACTTCATAAAAATGAAATTTTTATCCATGAGAATTTTATATGTTTTTGTGAATAGATTTGATCTCTTAGTTTCAACGAAAAAATGGATATGTCACCATGGTTTTAACGGTGATATTTTATAAAGTTTCCGCAATAAACATTATTGACGAGAAAAGGGAGTTAATTCGCGGCAAAATGGACTAAATATGACGTTTCATATTAGTCAATCAATTATGACGTCACAAAGGAAACCTGTCAAATGACTGTTCCGGCAAAGAAATCAAACCAAACCCGTATTCGACTTTGTATTTTTCAAATGCGCTATTGCACTGCACAGCGCAACAGTGTCTATCTACCTTGAGAAGCAGAAAGATCATATGCATATATGAATTGTAAATTAGTATTTTCTGAAGACTGAATGAGCAAATCCCCCCCCCCCCCTTTACACACAAAAAACAAAAGCAACAAAAACATACAAACAAACAAAAATACAAAAAAAAAATATTGATTTTATATATAGAATAAAATTTTTACAATATATTTATTCACAATAAGATGTCATGTTTTCATTGATATGTATTCAAGTAACACCTACATTGTATAAATGGCTTTATTTATACTTTTTCAGTATCATCAAAGAAATGCACAGATTGTTTCAAAGAATTTCATTTCGATGGATTCTCTCATTGTGTTTTAAATATGGGACGAAATCTTTACTGCCATGAGATTCTTCGTAGATTTATGTACTACTTTTTATCTGGGAAGTAAGTGTTTTAATCTTACTGTATACAAATCAACAGGGAGGTGTGCCACATTTAGTCTAATCAGAATTGTTGAAATAAAGAGTGGCAGATACTGTTGCAGGGAGATTAGTTGCTAAACTTCTCACTATAATTACGTTGTAACAAGTCATAAATATCACTGATAAGATGATAACAAAAATTCCACACAATATTTCTGAAACAGCACAGTAGGCCATTCCAATAAAAAATTTGTATATTTGTTGTGATTTTTGATAAGTTATAGTGAATTGTGTTGAATGAACCCCATAAAATGCATTTTTGATTAAAAAAAACGAACTAAAATATAGGAAGTATATATTTTCAATTATTTTTAGTGAATTATGTTGAATAAACCCAATGAAATGCATTTTGGATTAAAAAAATATAAAATATAGGAAGTACATATTATATATGTTGAAAAAAATGTCTGTTTTTACATAAAATAAATGTAGAACAGAATATTTTTAATATACTTTTAAAGTATTTCTGTTTTAGGAAACCAAAAATTCAATTGTCTGTTACAGATTATCATTTTACAAACAAAATGTCTAAGAACAGGTTTGCAGATCTGGATGAAATTGGTTTATTAGATGAAAACAAAAAAGAAGAAAGGAATTAATTTTTGCTTTTTGTCAGACACATCTCATACAAGAAATATCTGTAAAACAAGCGAAAGCATTCTTTTATCGAGATACCTTTGTCTACAAAACTAAAAATAACCTTATAATCAGCTGGGTAATTATATTCATTGTTCATCTAACATCTGGAAAATGTTGTGTCACTTAAAGTACACAAAATACCAGCAAGATTAATCAGTAATCGCGCCTCATGTTTATTAATAATTGGGCAAGCCATCCTATTAATAAACATGGGCTGTAATTACCATTATTTAAATCTATGCTCATCTTTGTATAACTTGGCACATTTAATAGTGATGTTATGTCTTGGCCTGGAAAAAATTATTGGTTTTGTTTACGTCTATCTATCCTTCCTCAGATATTATCAAGATACTAACATGGGAAAAAAGTTATGGCTTTTAATTACTTTTGACCTTTTTGTGCTTTTGTTTCAGATCGACTATATTTACGGAATACCAGGTTCTACGCAAGACCTTTTTAGATGCTGGATATACTAATTTTGAAGAGAAGATGACTTACCAGGATTTCAAATCAGCTTGGTATGCTTTTTTGGAGCTTCTGGACATAGATTATGAAAGTTCCTTTCATTGTCCTGACTGTGGACCTGGGCCAGATACAGTGGTAATGGATGCCACATCTGTTGCATTTAGAAAGGAGTTGATATGTTGGAAATCACTGTTTGATTCTGAGAAAAACAACTCCAAAAAACCATGTGATAAATTTGATTCAGATAGGTAAATTACTTGATAAAGTTTGAAAACTAAGCGCCATATATTCTCATTTTGTTGAGGCCGGTCACAAAATGAAGAAGGAGCAACAATAACTACAAATAATAACTGTGATCGTTAAGCATGTTACCAAGGTCCCCAAAACATTCACCAAGTCATTTTGAGGCTTCAAATAATTGTTTTACAACCGCAAAAATTTTGCAGTCTTGTAATGGTATGGCGCTGGCACATGTATCTGTTCTATGTGACAAAAAAATGTCCATCAGGCTGGGTAGTGCTTTAGTAATATGTGTATCTGTTCTATGTGACAAAAAATGTCCATCAG
>MJUU01048866.1:4063-21432 GCA_002080025.1 Modiolus philippinarum
TCGTATGGTTCATGATCCAGACATATATCCGATCCCTCCCACCCTTCCCTCGCCCGCCAAATATTTTTTCAATTTTTCAAGTACCCTTTCTTGGTAATAAATTAAAGTGTCCGACTCTACTGTACATCCCTTAGTTGTATGATAACACTCGTTCCACTGCATGCGTTCTTATCATTTCTGTATTAACGTTATATATTACTTCAATGATTATTTCTACAAAAACACCGTTAAAAATATTGAAATAATCCTACCTGGTATATTGTAGTTATGACCTTTTAAGCGTACTTTCTTTCCGGTGTGCAAAATTCCAGGTATATAAACAACCTATGATGTTAATTCCGTCACGGTCAGTGCTCCATTGTGATTGGTCAATTAGATGTTGTGGATATTTTACCCTAGTGCATTTTATCCAAAAGGAAGGAATGTACACTGCCCGAATGAATCCACTGTTACACCTTTTCTTTCCGACATTGGCGACAGTCGCTTCGAACTGTTTTGGATTCGCCATTTTGTTTGCCTGAGAATTCAATCATGTGATTCATGTAAAAACGTCCTTGTTCAAACCAATGGGGGTTCAGAAAGTTGAGGAAGGTCAACATACTATTTTATATAGTAGTATGTAAAAATAAATAAAAAAGAATTTCAATATAATTTAACAAACTACTGATTTTTTTTATTTGAAATGAGATTAATTCATGGCAACTAGACAGTGTGGATAGACAGGGTCACATTTCGACTGAACAAATTATAATATCTTGGTCAATTTTATTCAGCTGACTAAGTGAAACAGTGGGGAACTGTACTTTGATGGAATATAGGGACGGAATGGGACAATTCATACTTAGACTGAACAGAGTCCCACTATACTTAGCTAGGTTGAATTATTAAGGCTGTATCTGTATATTGCTGATCTGTTCACATAAGTTGCAAAATTTCTATTTGATTATTAAAAGTATTAAAATCCAATTTAGCTCACTAATTTAGGCTTTTTGCACGGATGCATTCCCAAATGTCAGTCTATGTTCCATATAAATTTTGGGTCAATGTTATCATGACTAAATTTACCGAGTTACTAAACACCCATTGTTTGCACAATAACCCATGTTAGTTCTTCCAAATCTAGGATATAATATATAGGCACAGCTAACAACACAAACATTTGTTCAGCGAAAAAAGTCCAAAAATGATCAAGCTGTACTGTATTTATCAACGATTAGACCATTTCAAATTGCATATACAAATACAAAATTACTGTTTACATCTGCATAACTATGTCATCAAGATAAAAAATAAGATATACTGGCGTGAAGAATCTTATTGGCCCTGGTCGCCAATCAACCCAAAATAGAAGTAGTTTACAGCATTCATTTTTTTCTTACTATAGCTTATGCACAACTTAACAGACAACTCGTGCAGAACCGTCTGGAAAGCTAGCACAGAATATCCTCTTCCTTCTACATATGGATTGCTTAGTTGTGTTTTATGAAATTTTGCTTGAAAATATGTGCTGAAAATTTTTTACAGTGAAGTTGAAAAACACACATTGATATTGCAAATAGAATTTAGAAAGCGTTTCAAAAAGAGTCGTGCTTATTCCTATAAAATATCCAAAAAAATGTACAAACATTTAAAACAAATTTATATATATATAAAAATATAAATGAAAAAAATATCATTTTAATTATTTTCTAAAGTAAAGTCAGTCCAATTAACAAGACCTCATTAAAGAAATTATTTTTTTTAAGCATGCACATTTGTTTGGACAACTATCTGACACCATTCCTTGAATGCCAACAAAATTTTACACTCAGGTAAATTGTCGGTAGATCATAGAATGTTGTCATTCAAGGAATAAACCTTTTATTTCTGTTTTATCTTTTAACGTGTGGCCGGTTGTTACCATTTATGTTTTGTTTGTACAAAGTCATGTTTTAGCCATTGCAGAACATATATATTTGATATGTAGGTCTCAAAGAAGTATTAGACCGTTTTTTTCCCTAAATTTTAATGAAATTAACACTTTTGAATGTGCATCCACTTTTGGATCAAATGTCAAATATTAATTCTTTTTTAAGCTTCTTCTCGCATAATCTTTTTTCATTCTTAATATCATTTTATAACATGCAAAGAATTAACTCCAAGAAAGAGTCAACGAGTTCACCGTTACGTTTTGTTTCGGCTAAAAGCATTTTAGCACGTGAACTGTTTCTGCTCAAATGAAATTGAGTGTATATAAAACAACGGCAGTAGTATACAGAAAGAACGAAATTCAAGTTATGTACAAAAATCAAAGTCCATGGATATTGAAAAATTGAGAAAAACAAGGTAGCCTCCTAAAATATTTTATCATTATTTATATATACGCATTTATTGTATAGAACACTTTCATGATGGGAGTTTACATGGTTCAATTCGGCATTTTGTTTCACGGTTCACAGAAGTTCAAACAATAAATTCATCATTGGATGAATATGGTGCATGCCTTGGAGTTGAAGTAGCTGGCTTTCTAATTAGCGTGATCAAATAGGTTTCTGTTGGAATTGCTACTAATCCATTGATAATTTTGTAGAACAAGCATTACCTGATCTTGTTTGAAACAGATTTCATTTGTCTTGTAGCCCTTCCCCTGGTACAAGATAGAAAATCGTCAGGAAACTAATTCTGGCGTCATTGATGTCGCCTATGGACGTCGGATTTCAAATTCCGTCTGATGGTAATCAAATCGTATTTTTAGGCTAACTGGCAAAATACAATCAAACACCGTTGATAATTCAAGATTTAGAAATTTAAGACACTCTTGTGTAAGATTTCAATAGTTTTCTGACTCGTAAAGCCTCGTCGTCTTACCCTTGTTTGTCTGAGATGTCTCGATCTTGCACTTTCACTGGTGATAGATTCTTATAATCCTGCACCGAAAATAATTACGCGTTTATCTTAATAAGTACATATATTTGAATTCAATAAACCAGTCCAAGCCTTCTGCACTTAAAAATACGTGGTCACCAAATATGGCAGGAATCAGATTGTATATACTGTATGTAATGTCATACAATCTAGCGTTTTGTAAGTTAATTTCAAAATCACTGTCAGTTATTGATATAGAAGAAAAAGAAAACAGCAAACAATATCAAATTATTTGACCATATCACTCAGGTCAGGGTGGTACACATTTATTGTATCGGCCCTTTATGGGTATTTTTTTTTAAAAAAAGTCCATTTTTTGTTCATTAGTATTATTTCTTCGAATTTTGACATTTTTGTATTTTCTTTTTCTTTTTCTCTATTGGTAAATATAGCTTCTGCTCGACAATCGACATAATATTTATTATTATTTTTTTTTAATAGGACTTTTGTGAATATTTTGGACTTAAGTGCCCCAAAACAGCAAAAACGTCTGTCCCATACTGAAAAATATCTGCAAACATCCAATTTTTGTATAATTTGCTTGATTTTGTTTGCTTTTTTCAAACTGTTATCAATTCAAATGCATTAAATATATAATAAGGTCACGATTAAATACGTCTTATAGTCAAATCGAAACATTATTCAAATGTCCTTGTAAATGCATTTTGGTTCTATACCGTAGGTAATTAATGCTCAATTAATTCAAGTACAAGTAATAAATGTGTTGATGCGTCGCAGTACAGGCCAGTAAATTAAAGGATGCATACCTTTATCCTTTCAGATTATGGACAAAAGAAAAAGCTATTTAACAACAGGAAAAAGGTACAGACGAAACAAATTTAGAAAGACAGATAGAGAGCCACAGTGTGACTGGAATAAAAAGATAATTGAGGAGATAGATGAAGAGAACCAGTCAGAGGAAGACGCTTAACACTTTGTTACAGAGGTAAACTATAAGAACAGCAACCACGACAATAATGATGACAACAACTACGACAATAATAACAACGACATCCATAACAACCAGACAAATGGTTAGCACGTATATTTAGACATTCAGGGTAATGATCGGCCGACATGCCAAAGTCATTTAGAAACTGTCCTGGATAAACTTCAACGTAACAACAAGGGATATTTTTTACTTAAGTTTTTCACACTCATAGCGAATGATAGATTCCAGTTCAACAACATATGTTTTACAATGTTTTCCGAGTTTGTTCAATGGCTATCTTTAACATCTACATCAGCAATGCGCTATTCCAATGAATCAAAGGAATTTTGGTGGACGGGGAAAATGCTGTTTGGTGCCAAATTTATTAGATTAATGCAAGGGTTCAAACATAAAGGAAACGTGTTAACAGGGGTATCATCTAAGGGCCTGTATAACCCACTTGACATAAGTGTAAACTTTGCAGTTCCAGCTGACAGCGTTGTGTGCGATTACACTCCTACAGATAATCTAGACAACTATAAAATGGAAATCCCTCCAGGATTAATTGAACCAATTATTGATATATATATTCCAAAAATGGCAACGACAAGTCTCATGTTTTGACCTTTGATGGAAAAAAATATTCCAAACTCCGCTGATATTAGTTTACTTGGATGTGAAGATTCTGACAGTTTTGAAATGCAAAACTGCGTTAGACAAGACGAAACACTAATTGAAGAACTTTCAGATTTAAGACAGATTTTTCAGACAATGAAAGATGATCAGACCAATATAGAAACACTCTCTGTGAATGAAAAATCTAGTCTTTCTAAACAGCTAAAAGGTTTGTTGAAGCACTTGGGTTTGCGGGTACAAATTGTTCGTGAGACAAAAAGAAAGAAAGAATATGCACTGTCAAAACTTGAGGAAAAAAATGAATTTACCACCCAGAGACCAGTACCTTAAAAATCATCTAAAACATTCATTTACCAGTGTTCAGTTACTATTTCTGATGTCATTGAGAACACAAAAGATTTGTGCGAAATTATTGCATCACTAGTTGGAAGCAGATCGACATTTGTGAAAGAAAAATTCGTCAATCTGAAAACACAAGAAAATTATACAGAGTTATTGCCACGAAGCAAAACACGAGCTAAAACTCCATGAAAATGAAAACTTACCATCTAGATTTCTGAAACAAAGATCAGAAGAATGGTTTGACCTCCGTAACACAGTCAAGATGACCGGCAGTACGGCGTATTGTGCAGCTGGACTAGATACGCTTAAAGAACAAAAACTGTATTTTGATAAGGTTATAAGTAACACCGAAATACCAAAAACTGATGCTCAAAAAGTTGCAATGAAATATGGCACCGATAATGAAATCAATGGAATTGCAACTCTGGTTGCCAAAGTAATGCCGGTTTTGTATTCAAATTTGACTTTATGTGAAGAGGGGGCATACAGTTTGAAAGACACAAGTGGAAATTCGTTTTTGATAGTTTCACATGACGGTTCTTTACGACAATCGACAGAAGGTAACATGGACATAGACAGCAACCCACAAGTAAGCATAGAAATTAAATGTCCATATTCATTTGAGTCACAAGGAAAGTCATCTTTCTCTCTTGTTCCAGAAATATATTTGTGCCAGTGTAATTTAGAGCAAATCGTTCTAGAGAGCAAGGAACATCTTTTGATTTGCTGGACACCAGAAAGCACAAGTGTATTTAGAGTTCCATGTAACAGAGACCTTGTCCAACAGCTCCTGAACGAAATCAAAGATTCTTATTATGCACCATTACCACGACGACAAACGCGTTTATCGGAAAGTGCAAAACAGCTCTCGAAACAATTATATGAAGACGTAAGGTCATGCGAGTTTATTGGAGAATTTCCATCTGCAATGGCTGTGCCAACATCGGAAAAATCTAACATAGATTTCCAAAGACGACGAGGCATGCCATATATGTTTGGTGGTGGAAATAAAGATCAAACGGAAAATGTCTCAACTGAAAGTCTTTGCAATGTTATATCAAAAGAGAGAATTGATAAGACTTTATAAGAAAATGGCGTCCGAGGCAGTAGTTTTTTCGCTCGCTGATACAGACAGAATATGGAAAAGAGAAATTGGTCATGGGATGCCTGTAGGTTATTTTTTCAAGGGATACAGTTTACAGTCTGACTGCATGAGAAGAATAACCGAGAAAATGCTACATCCTTGCTTACATGCAGGAATACACGTGCCATGTGTCACGTTTGACGGCCAGTGGTTCAAACTAAAAGATGAAAAAGAAGACGGGTCTTCATTGACTCTATTCCAGTTACAGAGAAAATTCTGGAAAAGTATAACAGAAATGACAAAGGAGGAATTGATCTACAAATTATGTCAAATTAGAAGGAATGTCTATTATGAGTTCGTACAGTTACCATACAGTATAGATCTAGATACAAGTAACAACGTTTCTAAAGACACAATTGTTGTCTTCTCTGGAGAGAATGGTCTTCAGTATCCTTCCAAAAATGGAGGGGAAAAGAAACTCACACTTTACAAAAAGAGAAAATCGACAGTACGATTGCAGCTACTCTTATAGAAAGCAATCTAAGTGATGAACCCGTAGAAATTTCAGATTTGTTCGACCCTAATGAAGATGAAGATTTAATTCATAATGTGACAGAAGAAGATCAATTACCTGCTGAGAGTGAATCAGAAAATCGGGCACTGTACACATTAACGGAGGAGGATTGTGAGAGAATTAAAATAATTTTGCTCAACTCCAATCGTAAGAGGTGTAAATTTTCTATAAATGACCTTTCTCACGATAAAGTTGAAGACATTTTCATAAGCGAAGAAAGAATGAAGACACTTACGGACACAGAAATAAAGAATATTAAAATGTATTTGAATACACAAATTAGATCGGATATCAAGTTATCTGTGAAAGGAAGTAAAACGGATAAAATTGGTGAAATGTGTAAATTGTTCGGCTTAAGTCAAGCTTCTGTCAGTAGAAAAACTTCGAAAGCAAAACAAGTATCTTCACTCCTTGTGCTTACAAAACGCAGAGTTAAAAGTTTTGGAAAACATTTTCTGGAGTGTGTTTATGCTAAATATCATTGGAATAAAACAGAAGCAGAATGGAGGAGCACCACCACTGCAAGTAAGGAAATAGAGATAGTTGGTTTAAAGTCAAAACTTTCATCCATTTACACACCAGACAAAATTATGACTGCCGACGGAAGATATCACCTTTATGTTTCTTGCTTGGATGGTCACCATATCAGAACAAACATTCGAGCTAAATTATGTCGAGATGGAACAGAGGATAGAAGTTGCTAGGTCTGGTACTACCAATTTATCCAGGGCAATGATCGATTTAAACAGACGACAAAATATTAGACCAACAAAGTGATAAGTAAGTACGTGCGAACTATGCTTTCACAGAAGGTAGAGGATGAAATGAGAATTCTTGGGTACAACAAGGAGGCCGACTTTACTTCAATATTCAGAAAATGGCACGATGCAGAAGATCTCCCTGGTATATCGGCATTGGATTGATGCAAGAGGTCTTTAGATCTTCGTAACTGGCTTTTCAAAGATATAGATTCCGATGAGTTTCCTCCTTTCGGAAATCACATCAAGGGATTCCCAAGAGCCACTTTCGAGGGACTTATCTGTAGCATTGACGCACATATGTTTATGTACGCACTTTGTAAAGAAGGAACATACAATTGGAGATCAGTGTCAACTCTTGTGGCGGAAAAAATTTTCGGAGAAATCACGAAAATGGAAACCCACAACAATAGAGTGCCTTCTGGAGACTCATTTCGAAGAAATATGGTAGTGATGACAGGTCTCCATACCGTCAGATTAAAACCAGAAAGGTATGTTTTAATAATTTAACATGGAACAAAATAACTTTACTCTCATCATATATAATATTTAAAGAACACAGAAATTACGTTTATTCATGCAGGTATATTTATTCTTTAAATAGAATACCCGGGTAGCAAATGTAACAAAAATGGTTTCAATGAAGTATGACTAGAAAAGACATAAGTTATGAGTTTTTGCTCATTGTTGAAGGCCTTATGATGATTTCAAGTTGAAGAACAACAATAAAAGCGTAGTTCCATTGCTTATTAATTCAGTGTATTCGTTGAGATTTTGTCTCATTTACATTTACGCCATATCCTTACATATTTTCTTTTATGAATAAATAAGAGACACGATGATCATAAACGTCTGAATAACTTCATAGAGTAAATGCAGGCATGACTTATCAAATTCAAAAATAGTCCAAGCACTACCAAAGATGGGAAATGTCAACTACAGTCACGTTGACTGAAATATTGTCCTGTCCGAATAGTACGAGATGCAACATTACGAATACACAACATATACAAGTACACAACTATGAATTTGTAAAAGATTAGATAGGTATTTTGTTGTCAATGTGTTTTGTCCAGTTACATTTTACCATAATCTTTCTTGTAACCTTTGGTAACATTGACATGTGATACTTACTAATTTTATTTTGTTTTCAGACAGTTTTGTATGCAAACTACAAAGTCAAGAGCATATCCGATACCAAAGTTACAGAAGAATGTTATTAGTAATGTTAGTGGAAACAGTGATCAACAGACCTATTCAAGAAAGTTATCGTCTCAAGATCTGCCAATAACAACCATCTGTCCAAAGTAATTATTGTTTTATATTGCTTTTAAGGATTGAATGGTTAAATGCATCATATAGTTTCTTGTAAACTTAAGAAAACCTAACACCAGGACATGCTGCTAGTGCTAAAGTGTTATATGTTTTATGTGTTTCTTGGGTCTATTTCGTCTCCCTTGAATTAAGCGTCTCTCGATTATTCCTTCGCCTTTTTGCTTGTTTGTAGATGTGTCGTATTTAACAAGCTACTAATTTTATCCTAATGACTACTATTTTCAGCACAAATCTAAATGCAAATTATGCTTGTTATAAAAAGATGACAGGAAACTCTTCATACAACAATTACAATACCCGGTTTTAACTCTACCCTGGATTGACTCACTGATAGTGTGACTTGTGCCACTAGTGGAGCAGGACATGCTTACCCTTCCGGATCACCATATGTCACTCCCGGTTTTCATGGGAGTTCACACTATGAGTGTCTTAGTTCTTAATGTTGTCTTTTTTTTTCTTTTCGTCAATTGTGGCTGTCTCACGTCCTTGTTTTGTCTGTTTTTCTCGGTTGCCGTTTTTTGCCATTTCTTTGGACTTCGAATTTTGTAATCATCACTTCCTTTGTTCCTTCGGTATTCTACTGCCGTTGTTACAGAGGATAACACCTTGGCTAGTTTTCTTATGGTAGAAAGTCCTAATAAATTGCAAAGGCAAAATCGTGAAATACAACAACTGCTAAAATTTGATTTTCTGTGAAATTGTACATGTTTCTTGAATCCCTTAACAAAGTACAAAGCAGCTACATCTGAGATAACCATAAAAAAATCGGTCATCAGATTTTGGTACAGATTCAAATTTCAGATAAAGGCATACTCTTAATAAATTCCATATAATCTTTGCTTTTTGGGGATCATGATTTTGATTTGAGAGAAACTGGTCGTTCTGGTGGATATAGCATGGGAACTATAAGCAACCCATTTGATTTAAAGTGGATGAATCGAGGATTCTATGGTCAAGTCGACTGGGAATATGTGATGAAAAAATGAAGTGAATGGACTTCCGTTTAAATAGACAAGATTATGTTTAGCAAAAGATAACCATGATCTAACCGAAATACAACGTATTAGGTGTAATTAAAAACAATGTAAATTTATATTTTTATTGTCCATGAAGGTGAAAGATAACAATACTAATAACAACTAAAGATTGCACGTTTTCAAATGTTTCCTAAAAGAAGATCTCCATCTAAATTGATGGCCACATATATGACATTGATGTATAGGTTCCTTGTGTAAAAGACTATGTTGTTTGAGGTAACGATTCTGTATGAAAGATTTCTTACAAATTTTACAGGAGTGTTGGTTTGATCCTGCTGGGACACATTTATGTCTTCTTAGGCTACATTTGTGATTGTACTGTTTTTTTTTACAAATTTCACATTCGTAGAGGTTTTTACCTTCATGAGATATGATATGATATGTATATCAAGGGCCTTCTTTCTAGAGAACGACTGCGGGCAAACATCACATTTAAACTTTTTCTCATTCTGGTGCACACATGTATCATGGCGTCTTAGGTTGGAACCAGACGAAAACGAAAGAACACAGGTTTTGCATACATGTCGATTTGCCACCCCAGAATGGACGGTAGTATGCCTTTTTAAGTCGGAAGGAAAAAAATTTTTTTTTCATACAGATGTTACATTCCAAGGTTGGTTCTTTATGCCAGATCATGTGCTTCCTTAGGCTTTGAGCTTTAACCTTTTTTCCACATTCAGTACAATCAACATTTAAAATAAAGCAAGATTGAAGATATTTAAAAGCCAATTAGAGTTAAGATGTGTGTGTGTGTGTGTGTGTGTGTGTGTGTGTGTGTGTGTACCACACATTTTTATAGTTTTATACCGTCAATTAAATAGCTGAAGAATACCAAGATTGAAAAATTCTGTAGTTTTACTCAACATGATACGAAACAAAAACCATGCACGTATAGTTGAAATGGCACCTTTATCACAATTTCAACGTTTTTTTAAATATTGTATAATAAAAAACATTATTTGCACAAAAATATTTGTGTTCTTACTTTTTGAACTGTTTACAGCATTGTATTTTTATAAAGAACCTTTGTATCAAATATTAGTTTAAGAAATACGTATCAAATATTAATAATATAATAATATTTAATATAACACGTATCAAATATTAGTTTAATATTATACAAATATGTGGAAAGAGCAATTCAACTTCACATCTTTTAATAATATGTACGACTCCGACTCCCCAATTTTGGTCTTGTAACGAGACGTATCCATAGTAATTTTACTTGTCCTATCAAAACACTACTGAATTAGAATTATGAATAATAGAAACGACCGTATATTAACTTATATTGATTTAAATGTTTACAAATTGTAATAAAGGAAAACAAAATTTACCATAAACTGGATTCTGTGTATTTTTCTTCTGTACTTATACGCCGTCCGTACACAACCATCAAAATACACATATGTTATGCAAGGTAAACTCGACTACTAGTTTCGGTTGAAAGATTTTTTATGGACTCCCCTGTAACGAGACGTATCCATAGTAATTTTACTTGTCCTATCAAAACACTACTGAATTAAAATTATGAATAATAGAAACGACTGTATATCAACTTATATTGATTTAAATGTTTAAAAATTGTAATAAAGGAAAACAAAACTTACCATAAACTGGATTCTGTGTATTTTTCTTCTGTACTTATACGCCGTCCGCACACAACCATCAAAATACACATATGTTATGCACGGTAAACTCGACTACTAGTTTCTGTTGAATGATTTTTTTATGGACAGACATTTAAGTCTTACAAATAACCTCCGAATGAGCATTTTCAATTTTTAACATGGTTTGTTAAATCTAGATAAAATACATATTTTGGTGATAATTTGGGAACTCCGAGCAAATAATGGCGAATTTGGGACGCTCCGAGCCTATTCTTGACTTAGAGGTTAGGCCCCCTGCATTGGGAGTAGTTGTAACAAATTTTCTCAAAACAGTTTTTAATGGGCGTCCATGGAAAAATGTCCACTTCGCTAAATAGTCACCAGAGCGCTCATTCTTTGTTTGTGCTGTTGAAACGTTAGTCATCTACTTATCTATCTATAAAATAGTGTAGAACAGATATGTTACAATTCATTACTCTCGGGTGGTTGAATTTTGTGGCACAGTTGACACCGTATTTTTTTTTCTTGTCCACTTCGCAACGGTAAATGTTTCAAGAGGACTCCATCATAAAATACTGAACTTCATAATAATCAAAACTAACCATGTGCATTGTACTTTTATTATTGAATTGTGGTTCTAGGATATACGACAAAGAAGAAATCGCCAATTTTATGTAAATATGTCCACTGTGCAACGGTCCACTTCGCAACGCTATAAGGACGCACTGATGCATGTTTGTTGGCAATTAATACAAAAACAAGAAGTAGAGTAACAGGTTTTTACCAGATTTGACAGCTAAATGTGTGATTTTGTCCACTTCGGAACGGTGTAATTCCCTCCACGTAAATATTGCAAAGTGGACAAAATCGAAGTGGACCGTTGCAAAGGGACATTTTCATACATTTTTTTCCGATTTTTATAAGAAATTCTGTATAGAAATTTTATCTACTTAATACGATACTTAAGATACACGATGAGTAATTTAGATGCTTGAATGATATTTCCTATAACAGGGTTTTTCCGTTTTAATTTGTCAATTGAATATTGCATATTTTTCATAATTTTCTGTCACAATCGTTAAAAGTATGCTTGTGGTGCTTTATTAATGATTTTGTTGATGAATTTTATTGTTATCTAGTACTTAGTTCTGTGCGGTTCTACATACTTCAAAAAACAATTTTTTCATTTTTAAAAAGGAAAAGTGGACATTTTGGTGGTACCTGCTTACTTTGGATGTCCTTTCTACACACTCTTCGTTTATGTTTAAGATTGCATATTCTTAATTTAGTATCTACTGATATTAAGGTATTAACAGCTTCTATTTTATTGCTGGATCGAAGAAGTTTATTTTTATGTTTTTGCAAAAGTGGACTTTTTTTTAAAATGTCCCATAATGGATGATCGGCAGTAAAAGTACACAGGTTATTTTACCATGTTGAATGTTTTTAAGAGTGTCCTACTTTAATGAATGACATTGTATTAAATTATTGAGAAATATTATAAACGATGACTACAAGTTCAAAATTATAATGAAAAAAAAACAGCCACCATGACAGTTTACATTACATACATACGTTCATTGAAGATCTTATGGTGGCTTTGAGTTGTTATTACTCCCCTTTGGGTCGTTGTCTCTTTGACACATTCCCCGTTTCCCTTCTTTTTTTCTATACATACTGGAAAATCCGTATAAATAATACAAAATATGGAAAGGGTAACACGGATGTAGCGTTGCTCGATATTTAGCAATGAAATCCACTAAAACGGGTGCTAGGGGTCGTTTTGAACTTACTATGACATATGGGCATAGCTCATTGTTGAAGGCCTCATGGTGACTTCAAGATGAAGAACAACAATAAATGCGTTGTTCCTTTGTTTGGTTTAGATATGTATGTGTAGAGACTTTCTCTCGTGCGCATTTACTCCATATTGTTTCATTGTTAATTTAGTGATCAAAGTCCGTGATACATATATATTGAATATATACGATTTCTTTAGAGTTTCCATGTCGGAATACAACAGCCAGAAAACATAATATCAATAAATTGCATGACATCACATAATAAGCCGTGATAAAGAAAAAACAACACAGATATTGAAACTAACAACTCGTATATAAAATCAATTTTGGACCTCTCCGAAGACAAATTGTGGATGAACTGACATAAGAGCTTATGATTAAAATATCTTAATAAGGTCTGTAAGTCTCGTTTCATTTTGGAACTTCCGAGACCAAATCTTGTACCCAGAAGTTGCATTTTAAACAAAAACATATGACGTTTAAAGCATAAAATGTGAACGTCATAATCCTGCAACGTCATATTTTGGCGGGAAACGTTTTCAAATTGCAATTTTATCGTGATTTCTCGGTGTCACGTGACGAGACTTACAGACCCTATTATAAGTAAAATTAGGCTGAATCCGTCTGTGAAAAAAGAAGAGTCAATGATAATGACAACATAAAAAAACAAAGAAACGAGGACATCACATAAGAAAAGAAAATGGGGACACACACAGATGAAACGGACTCAATACGGGACTTTCGAAATAGGAACTCTCGTGTAATAGACCAATTTCATATCCATTTCTTGTCCCGACCTTGACTCCGTTTTTATAACGTTTTCAACAAAGGCAAGTAACCTACTGACCCGACAGTCTGGTTTACGGTTCCATAGTAACAAATGGCAGCAGTAAAGTTCGAATATGAAGACATCGATTATCATGGTAGGGGTAATATCTTGATTGTCCTTAGAAAAAATATTTCAAATTATCTGGGTACTTACTAAAGTGTAAATCCTATCAGTTTCGAAAGTAAATATTTACTTCTCTTCCTATACCTGATGAGACCGAAAACCAGGGTGTCGGGTGTTAGCGAGTAACGTCCCTTTGAAAACATGCTAAAATGGTGGTCATCCCGTAAATATGAAAATCGTCTATTGCAGGCGGAAACGATCTTCTGAAATACCAGTAAGAAGAATAACTGGATTCCTGCCCTATTAAAATAAATATATATACCACCTAAAAACAAATAAATATATTTAACACCTAAAAAAACAAATAAATATATATACCACCTAAAAAACAAACTATTTATGAAATCGAAGTGTACTTACAATTTGTCCTACATGACAATAATTGAACTAAATTTTAATTGACGAAAAACAATTAACCCGAAGCGCTACAAATAGATTAAAAATAAACCACCCTTACTTCAACCGTGTTAATTAATTAGTGATTCCCTCTCAAGGTATAGATGTTTTGTTTTTTCGTATAATTTTAAGACATCACTACCCCTAAACCAATATACATTTTTTACTGTTTAACATCAGATGAAATAATTTATGCATATCAGAAGTCCCTTGTCACACAAAATTTTTTCCGGAGTGAACACGTCGCAAAAGTCCCGTATTAGAACCATGGCTAAGATTAGGTGCACCAAAAGAGTAAGGGTCTCCATTTTTATGTGACACCCGCCTTCTGGAGTACCAGATGATACCGCCAATGATGGGTTCACATTGCTGGTAGTTTAGTGTGTAACGCTCTGACTTGTTCATTTCTGTATGTTTATTTCATATATATCATTTTGTCTTTATCTATATGCATCTTGATGTTCATGTTTTAAGATTCACGATTCTTTACTTTCACCTTTTTACATTTTGCAGATATATTACTAGCTACATAAATATGTGAATATAACAAAATATAGAGATACATGGGCATGTGAGCTGTCAAAAGGGATACAAAAATACATGGCAAAATAAAAAAGAGCAGAAACGTTAAAAAAGGTCGACCAATATATTTCGACAGATCTGACGTCTTCGTTTCGCAACACATATTTTGTTTTATATAAATATGTGAAATGTTGCATTGATTTTGTGTGTCTTTACAAAATTAGTATTAATTATTGTAATCGCTACATAATTTGCTTTTTACGGCCTTTGATTAATTGAATTGAAAATGCTTTTTCATTAATTGTGTATCTCTTAACTAGTTTATTTGTAGATAAACGTTCCTTGTAACTAAATATCTTTGTCATACAAAGATATGAGTGATTTAAATTTACACGCATGAACATTTAAATTATTATCATTGTCAATCATGTAGTTTCACCCATAAATCTATTGTTTCCAAATTGATTAAATCAAATTATCAATTTTTGCTAAGTCAGTGAATTAAGTTTCCCTTATAAAGCAATTGTTCACATATATGATATACGCACTTTGCACAAACTTTTTTTAAATCATGGAAAACAATATGTTTTATTAACCTTTCGAACCATTGTGTCTAAAATGTCATTGCCCAAATAACTTGTAATTGTATCTTTACAAAGGACTGGCAACAATAACACGAGAGCGTTGTTAACCGCAAATTGAAATACTCGAAGAAAGGTAAGAATTAATTATCATTTTTTAAGCTGCGTATTTTTTTAGTGAAGTGAAGAATGAAGATGAAAAAAACATGTTAACGTCAAGTAACTTTTAATTATTTCTCACACCTGTCAAAAACACCAAAACGAAATCCTCGAAAATTGCTAACATTGAACTGAAAGATTTGATAGTAAACTTCCAATCACGATCATCACTGTCTTTGACTCTCCTTGGTGCGATTCGATAAGATAATTATCCCTGTAGAAACAAAAGACGCAACTCCCAATAAAGTCATAGTCATTGTAATAAATTAACAATGCTTATAATAGTAATGATGCGTTGTTCAATGCTTCTACAGAAATAAAGATGGAAACAGTAATAATGTAAAAGAAATTACTAATCCAATACTATTAACAGATAATTATATTAGCATATAAAATAGAAAGTTTATTTTAAATTGCAAGAGTAATTTTTTTGACAATGCTTTAGATGCAAATTTATATAATCCAGAATTTGGGCAAATATCTATCTTTTACAGAAACAAGAAAGTCATATAAGTAGAACAGGATTTTCCCACTAAAATGAATAACACAATCAAACACCCTTGAAAATGCAAGGTTGAGAAATTCCGCCCGAGAGAAAGATTTCAATATTTCTCTGACGAGGCCTGCTCAGTCAGAGAGACATTGAAATCTTACCCGAAGGTGTCTGAGAATTCTAAATCTTGCACTTTCAATTGCTTTGATTATTTTTCTCACATTTAGGAGAAAATATACGATATCTGTATCATCAGACTATAGTTGATACACGCAAAGTCTCAAACAATTTCCATGACCCAATGAAGTCATAATATATTACGTCATAGTGTATTTTCTCTAATGTTTATGTTGTTTTCTTCAATTTCAGGTCATTGGAGATCAAAATGTTCTAGTCGACTTTTCGATACTTCTTTGGTTAAAATTTAATTATGACGTCAAATATGTCTGCCGTCTTTCGACTTAACCATTGTGACGTCATGAAAAGAAGCCACCATGACTGATGACGTCACACTCAAAGAACACATTTATTTCGAATCATTAGAAAAGGGGGTTATGTTTTTGTCCAAAATCTCCATGAAATCATCAGAGAAATAAAATCCACAACCGTATCTCTCGAGAAACATTTCTACACTCTCGATTGTTAAATTTTTAAATATTTTAAACCCTCGGCAAGACTCGCGTTAAACAATCTGAAAATTTAACCATCTCTATTGCAGAAATGTCGTTTCTCACTAGACGCCGTTGTGGATTCTATATTTCTCACGTGAAATTCTTTTATCGGCAATATGTACATTTTTCTCTTTGATCTTACTGACTGATATTGTCACTTATATCCGTACTGACCTGATACAAGAAAATAGCAGGCAATGACGTCACGAATATGACGTCATAACTCTTATGACGTTGCCCATAAAAGCAATAATGGTAGTTTTGAAGGTCTAGACAGAAAATATCACTAGTATCACAGCTCGTCCTATCAGACTCGCCGCGATACGGTGATATTTTCTTCTCGACTTTCAAAACTACCATTATTCCATATATCTCGCCCGTGTACGCGAGACAAGGACATCTCTTACGGCTAAAACTACAGACTGGCTGTATCAAATGTGAAAATAATTCAAACTTACACCATTGAAAGTTCAAGACCGAAACATCTCAGACACTCAAGTGTAAGATTTCAATATTTTTTCTGACGAGCCTTGCGGAGTCAGAAAAATCATTGGAATCTTACGCCAATTTCTAATTCTTGCA
>MJUU01048868.1:0-14847 GCA_002080025.1 Modiolus philippinarum
GTTTTCTAAAATGCCATTTGATCGGTTATATGGTGTACAAGCTATGATATCAAACTATTGCTTGTATGCTTAGTGTTTCATTAGTTGTTCTCAGGAATCAAACACAACAGTCACAATATAGTAAAGCAGAAATGAATCACAAGACGAACAATAACAAACAGTTCAGGACAAATTACACATGAGGGCAAGAGTCCTAAGTTTCCAAAATTTTATATTGTCTTTTTGTTAGTCTTAACGGGAGTACTTCAAGCAAGCTTGTTGATATAGCTATACTATGTTGTCTCATTTCTGACTCACACTTCCCACATTCTGACAAGTCAAAATATTTATCTGACAAGTGGGTTAATTGTCTTACAAGTCTAGCAAGTCGAAATAATATATATTACTTATAGATGGAATTTCAGGGATGTGGAATCTGCATGCGTGTTTAAATAAAAATGGAAAACAGGAAACGAACTACAATGGCTGAAAATTACAATTACATGATGCAATTCACAAATGTATGCGTATATCCATTAAAAGTTCCTTATTATGCATATGCATAACAATTTTTTTACAATAAATTGAGTAGAAATACTAAAAATCCCTATACTGAGATGTTTCTTTTAGGCCAATAGAAATCATGGTGCTATAATCATTATTAATGTGAAATATTAATACATTATGTAAAGGTTATTGTAAATTTGCATCATCGGATGATAGACCATTTTTTGTCTTTATTTCAATAAATCATTTCGGGAAATCACCTATTACCTTTATTTTAAAAAATCCCCACAATACGGTTATTACATACTTGTAATGTAAACATATATTCAAACAGTCGTAGAATACCAAAGGAACCAGGCACAATATTACAAAAATCAAAGTCCAGAGACAAGGCAAAAACGAGAATACCAGATATCTGGGAGAGGGTGACAGAGCAGATTGTTACCCCGAGAAAACATTGTCAACCAATACGAAGCTGAGGTTGACAATGTTTTTCGAGGGGTAACAATCTGCTCTGTCATCCTCCCAGCTATATACTATTTATTTTATTATACTGAATGTTTCTTTGATTTCAATCATTTATTGAAAATCATTCACTCAGAAGAAATTGCTATCATTCAATAGAAATTTCTATCATTCAATGGAAATTTCTATCATTCAGTAGAAATTTCTATCATTCAATGGAAATTTCTATCATTCAGTAGAAATTTCTATCATTCAATGGAAATTTTTATCATTCAGTAGAAATTTCTATCATTCAATGGAAATTTCTATCATTCAGTAGAAATTTTTATCATCAAGATTCAGTAGAAATTTCTATCATTCAATGGAAATTTCTATCATTACAATTTCTATTATTCAGTGGAAATTTCTATCATTGAGTACAAATTCCTATCAGTCAATGGAAATTTCTATCACCAAGATTCAGTAGAAATTTTTATCATCAAATCAAACATTATCTTCTTGAAATGATGTTCTTATAACAGAAATTTCCACTATGATTGTTGATAATGGAAATTTCTGTTATAGTCTGACACAACAAAAAGCATCATATAGCGATATTAAAGTATCAGCTGTGCTTGTGTAGGGATAATCTGTGTCATTTAAAGGGGGGATTCTTGATTAAAGCAACCGTTTGGTAGAGTATTTCAAATCTTCCTTGAAAAAAGGACAAATAGATTTTCCTTTTTTATTTTAGAACGCGTTTACAGTAGGACTGTTCATCACATTCATTAAGACATATTACACATTTAACAATTTTTTAAACGAATTGTTTGGTTTCGTCTGAACATATTTTGACATGTCTCACTTTTTACTTTTTTTTAACCGAATTGTTTGGTTTCATCGGAACATATTTTGACATGTCTCACTTTTTACTATTTTTTAACCGAATTGTTTGGTTTTATCTGAACATATTTTGGACTGTCACATTTTTACTACCTAGTTTTTAACCGAATTGTTTGGTTTCATCTGAACATATTTTGACATATCACGCTTTTTTTACTTTTTTGTACCGAATTGTTTGTTTTCATCTGAACTGAAAACACATTTTCACTGTATATTGAAGAATTTCATTGTTTGTCATTGTGTATGTAAATCACGGATTTGTAACGAGTGCTTTTGACAATGATTCTACAGCTGTATGATAGTGACATAGTTAATATGAACAAATGAAGCACATTATATAATTTTGTTATATGTCTGCTGAAGTTATCGATTCTTATTGACCAAGTTTTAACTAATTGGGAAATAAGGCATTGGATGTTAACAACATCCAGTTAAACATGTTCGAAGCAAGAACCAAATGACTTATTGCAACAATCAAGCACAATGTCTTTTTTAACAATTCGGAAATGCCATTGTCTTTAATAATTATAAGACAACCTACGGAGATTAATTCAATTCTTATAATTAGAAGTCATTCTCTCTTTATATACTAAATGTATACTTCTTGCTGCATTTAAGTTTGTGGTTTATAAGTATTTTTCACGTTGAGCTCACCTGGCTAGAGCCAGGGTTAGCTTTTGCCATCACTCTGCGTCTGTCAATCCGGTTACACTTTTTGTAAAGATATTCTCCTCTGAAACTAGCAGACCAGTTAGGACAAAACTTGTCCACATTAGTCTTTAGAATGTCCCATGCAAAGAGGTATTTATAACCGAGATAGCAACCAGCGAGGAACATAGTTTTAACATTGGACCCTATGGGAAAACACATTCGAAGATCTCTGGTTAAACTACTGAAAAAACCAGAACAAAACTTGGCCATGATAATCTTAAGGTGGTCCCCTGCAAAAATATGTTTTTTTTTCAGGTAAACGGTATTAAAAAGATGACCGTTAGCCAGAAACATAGTTGTAACATTGGACCTAATAGGAAAACACATTCAAAGACCTTCTCATTTGAAACTTCTGAGCAAATCAGAACTAAACTTGGTCATAAAAGTCCTCTGCAAAAAAAGATGTTTTTCAGGTTCGCGCTGTAACCAAGATAGCAACAAGAAGGGAACATAGTTTTAAAATTGGACCCTATGGAAGACACAATCTTAAACCTTCCCCTCTGAAACTACGATTGGAATCAAGCTTTGCAACAATAGCCCTTGGGTGGTACCCTCAAAAAGATTTTTTTCATGTCCATGTTATATCGATTATGGTCGCAAGCCGGAAACAAAATTTTAACATTGGACTCTACGGGAAAACACATTCAAAGATCTTCTCCACTGAAACTACTGAGCCAATCAGAAGGATACTAGGCCAAAACAGACTTTAGGTTGTCCTCTGCATAAAAAGTGTTTTATAGGTCCATGCGGTCGCCAGCCAAAACATAGTTTTAAGATTGGACCCTATTAAAGATCTTCTCCTCTGAAAGTACTGAGCCAATCACAACAAAACTTACCGCAATAGTCTTTAGGTGGTTCCCTGTAAAAAAAGGCGTTTTCAGGACCTCCCGCTATCCAAGATGGCTGCCAGCTGGGAACATATTTTTAAAATCAGACCCCGTGGGAAAATACATTCAAAGATCTTCTCCTCTGAAACTACTAAGCCAGTTGTAACAAAACTTGGCCACAATAGTCCTTTTTCCCATACAAAAAAGTGTTTTTCTTGTTCACGGTATATCCTAGATGGCTGCCAGGGGAAACAAAGTTTCAACATTGGACCCCATGGGAAAACACATTCAAACATCTCCCCTGAAATTGCTGAGCCAATTGGGACCAAACTTGACCACAATAGTCTTTGATTGGTCCCCTGCAGAAAAGTTATCTTTCAGGTCAGTAATATATCCAAGATAGCAGCCAACAAGGAACACATTTTTAACATTTCAACAAATGGGAAAACGTATTCAGAGATCTTCTCACCTAAAACCGCTGAGCCAATTGGAACCAAACTAAACCACAATAGCTTTCTTGTGGTCCCCGCCCTGCAAAGAAATATTGTTCTCAGGGTTCACACTTTATCCTAGATGTATGCAAGTAGGGAACATTGTTTAACATTGGATCCTATGGGAAACGCTAACAAAGGTCTTCTCCCCTAAAACTACTGGGCATATTGAAATATTATTTGAACTTTGGACTCTAAAATAAACTCTCCATGTTAGTCAAGGGTCAGGTGAGCGATACTGACTCGACCTGACTCTTGTGGGCCTCTTGTTTGTAGTTGCTTTTGCTAGATTTCTTGTTATTTTTTCAACACTGTTCGTTTTCGTGGCGAAAACACTAGACACTGCTGAGTTGTTATCGTAAAGTTTAACCCATCACTTCTTTTAGAATATATGTGCCAAGTCAGGATTATTTTGTTTTAAAATTTTTCGGATTGTTTTGCAACTACTTTGTCTTTTAGCCATCTTCGTTTCGGCCTTCGAAAATTTTGTTCGGCAATTGTGTTATTACTATCCAATGTAAAACCATAGATTGGGGATGGCTACTCATGCCATATATTATTAAAATAGAAATCTTTTGGTTATTTTCGTAATCTTTTCCATTTCCCATGAACAACGTATTGCATATTTTGGTTTTTCATTTAGATCATATTTGGTTATTTGTTTTCTATCAGTTTTTAAAACACCTTTGAGTTTATGGTCTTCCAGCTTTAGATTTTATCTGCACTGAAGAGACATAAATTGTCGAAATGCGCATATGCAGAATTTAAATTAACAGTAACTTCGCCGGTATTTAGTTATTTGTTACCACTGGGTCGATGTCACTGCTAGTGGTCTGCTAGTCCCCGAGGATATTCACCAGCCCAGTAGTCAGTACTTCGGTGCTGACCCGAAAGCCGATTTTTTTTGAAACCTTACAATATCTATAGTTTTGTAAATTTGTTTAAAACTAAGGAGTATCTCCCTCATGCAAAGCTCTGTCCTTAGCTGATATTGGTTTTACATTTAGATCATATTTGGTTATTTGTTCTCTATCAGTTTTTAAACACCTTTGAGTTTATGGTCTTCCAACATTTAGATTTTATCTGCACTGAAGAGACATAAGTTGTCGAAATGTGTATATGCAGCACAGTAACTTCGGTATTTAGTTATTATATTTACGTCACTTTCTTCGAATTTTAATCTGGCTTCCTGGTTATGACTGTTATGCTTGTCAATAAGGAATCACTATTGTCTGTACTTGTTACATGTAATTTTCATACTACACCTACCTACAAAAAAGAATCTACACGAAGATTTGTCACTCTAATAGTAATTCTCAAATTTTCGCATTGATAAGATTATTTCGGTAATATCATATCATAGATCTCTTTGATTTTAGACATTTATGATTTATTTTTGAAGGTTTTGATAAGGATATTTACATGTTGATATTTATAAACATGACATATGGAGAGTGAAAGAGCGAGCATATGATAACTCACCGGTATTCTTACGTTCAAAAAAATGTACATCAAAGACACTTTTTTCATATGATAGAGTTTCTTGTAATTTTCTACTTGGTTACAATGTGGAAACAAGTTTGATCCTTTATTGTCTACAAATGTTTTATACATTTTAGTAAAAATCTTGGCATTCAAGCAAAATTATACATTTATGTAGATTTTGTTTTCACCAAAGTGAAATTATTTATTGTCATTCTTAGTTTATATCGCATGATGAATACTACGATTATGTACTGCATCATAGCGGTCGGTAAAGATGAGTATTTATATATTTAATATTTTAATATAATTTAGGGCTGTTATGGTCAGATTGTCAGACCATTAAAATGCCTCGAATTTTACCCATGCATCAGTTACTTTTTGAAAAGTTGAACGAATATTGAAAGCTGTAAATTTTGAAAAGATAGCATGAAAACTTTTTGAGAGCAACAGTTAAAATTTATGAACTTCAGTGAGGTTTATAACAAAATTACCGAACAGATTCGTCAAGATCCGAAATCAAAAGGGTAAAAAGACAAAAAGTGCAAACGACCGATGAATTGTCAACCGCAGTAGTTCTGACTTGGTACAAGCATTTCAAAAGAAATTGTGGGTTAAACCGGTTTTATTGCGGGAAATCCTCTTCCTGTGATTGCGGTTGTGTCCGGTAGCAACTCAACAGCAATTGCTATTGAAATGGCGAAGACAGTGAGTACAAATGTCCCTCCTAGTACAAAGTAAAAATTGAATCTTGCATCACATTTCGGACAGAATCTTGAAATAGTTCACAATGGATTATTCATCAAAGAACTTTTTAAATGATCTAATGTGGCAGAAATTTTGAAGCCTTGACTAATAACGCCGTCACGGGTGTAACTATGCTTAATAAGAAAGTCTGCATAATTGGTGCTAGCTTTCGCGCAGCGAATCAGCTGTTGAAACAACTTCATAGCATCATTGAAAGGTATGACGTGTCAGTATCCCAAATGAAAGTGGACATTTTCAGCTAGATTCACGTCTTCCCGGATTTGACTACCGACTTTGACATTTTCCCGGATTGAATCACCCACAGTGTGACGGGTGCTGTTAACAGAGCAGGACATGCTTACCCTTCCGGAGCACCTGATGTCACTCTCTGTTTCACTGGAGTTCACACTGTGAGTGCCTTTGTTCTGAATGTTGTGGTTTCTGGTTCTGTGCTTTGTGTCTGTCTGGCGTCATTGTTTTTGTGTCTAACGTCATTGTTTTCTGTGTTCTCGTTTTTGCCCTGTCTTTGGACTTCGATTTTTGTGAATTTCACCCCTTTGTTCCTTCGGTGTTCTACTGCAGTTGTTTCATTAAGCAGGAAAAGTTGGAAAATTACTGTTCATATTAGGAAAATTAATAATTTTGAAATTATAGTCGTCCCTTTTGTCGTAAATGTTAGTACTGAGATGACGATGAAAGTCTAAAACAGATGTAGATCTAGTTATTTCTATTGTTTCTTTTGTCTCTAGGTCTGGAGGATATATTGATTGGATCCGTTTAGCATAAGATGAGGTCTTAATTTGAACACAACATCAATGTATTTATAAGTGAGAATGATTGATCTAGCTAATTTTATACTTGGCATATTACAACTATAGTTTCACTTTGGACTCTTTAACATAAACTCTCTATGTTAGTCAAGGGTCAGGTGAGTGATACAGGCTCTTGAGGGCCTCTTGTTTGTAGTTTCTTTTGCTAGATTTCTTGTTATTTTTTCAACGTTGTTCGTTTTCGCGGCGAAAACACTTGACACTGCTGAGTTGATATCGTAAAGTTTAACCGATCACTTCTTTAAGAATGCCTGTGCCAAGTCAGGATTATTGTGCTTTAAAATTTTTCGGATTGTTTTGCCACTACTTTGTTCTTTAGCCATTTTGGTTTCGGCTCCTGAAAATTCTTTTCGGTAATTGTGTTATTACTATCCAATGTAAAACCATAGATTGAGAATGACAAATATTATAAAGCTACTCATGCCATCTATTATTAAAATAGAAATCTTTTGGTTATTTTCGCAATCTTTTTCCATTTCCTATGAACAATGTATTGCATATTTTGGTTTTACATTTAGATCATTTTCGGTTATTTGTTCTCTATCAGTTTTTAAACAACTTTTAGTTTATGGTCTTCCAGCTTTAGATTTTATCTGCACTGAAGAGACGTACAAAATGTAAGTTGTCGAAATGCATATATGCAGAATTCAAATTCACAGTAACTTCGGTTTTTAGTTATTTGTTACCACTGGGTCGATGCCTCTGCTGGTGGACTGCTAGTACCCGAGAGTACAGCCCAGTAGTCAGTACTTCTGTGCTGATCCGAAAGCCGATTCTATTTGAAACCTTACAATATCTATATTTTTGTAAATTTTGTTGAAAACTAAGGAGTATCTCCCTCATGCAAATCATCTTTATAATGAAATCATAAAACTGTGATTTTTTATTATAATTTCTAAATGAATTATCTCCCCTGACTACTAAGAGAGTTTTCCCAAAAGTAAAATATATTCCATGTTTATCAGATAATTTTGCAATAAACTGTGCAAAACTATTTTGACTTTATTTTAATTCCACTAAAGAGACATAAATTGTCGAAATGCGCTTATGCAGAATTTGAATTAACAGTAACTTCGCCGGTATTTCTTTCAGATGCACAAGTTGAATTCGCCTTCTTAAACCCGAACTTAAAATGCTATTTGCTCTTACACAAAGAAATACACGTAGTAATACAAAGTAATATATAATGTAGAAACAAACAAGTCTTTTTGATTCGAGGAATAAAAACAAAGTTGGAAAATATTTTGCCACCCAATTCATTAAACGATGTTTAGCCGATTTCGATTCCTCATATTTCATATGATCACTTCAATTTTTTCATCGTAAAAACGTGCATCATATTGCTTTCAGAAATGAAGAATCTGTGAGAATTTTCTGAGTTTGTCAAACCTGATTGGACTAAAGAATAAAAGTTTTAATAAGTATTGGAAATGTTGAAAATAAAGGTTTCATGCCGAATAAAAAAAATCTATATAAATTCAAATTCCGAAGATAGTTAATATCTTTGAGAAGAAATGAAAGTGACAAAAACTTATATAATTCATAAGAAAACAAATAAATAAAGTCAATGCCCAATCCATTCTGCACATTTCAGACTAGAGAGGTCAAAGATTTCCGTTGTAGCATCTTCATTATCTACAGTAGTCGTACAAAAGCTAGACAATTATAGATAATGACAATATATTCATGTTATCTTTGACATAAGCTTCATCATTATCTAGCTTGATAGAAGTAACTATTTTTGTCGCTTCCGATCCTCATATTTTCCCACACGAATATATAAAACATTGTTATGTACCAAGTGTACTGCCGAGACAACTCATTCAAACTCGAATGCGATGTGCATGGTTCGGCCCTCTTGCATATTGGGTTTGTCTTCAAGACATCCGCGTTACACCTATTAAAAATGATCGAAAAAAACTCTTGTCTCTTGAGCATTTACTCCATATCATTTCATTGTTTATTCTTGTAACTGAACGTTTGAAAATAAGGTGAAAATGGTTGAATCTAAGTCAGAGGGATCAGGGACATATCAAATGGACGAAATAAAAATTCAAGAAAATCTGAAAACAGCCACCGAAGTAAAAGCCCTGAGTCTAGAGTGGAGACTAAATGTCTAGAGTGGAGACTAAATGTCTAGAGTGGAGACTAAATGTCTAGAGTGGAGACTAAATCTTTTAGAGTTGTATTACATTCTGCCCAATTCATATTTTACTAAATTATTACAGTGACTACATGCTGTATCATGCTGTATTTTAGACTTTGATGAAACTTATTTCCGAGTTTAAGTGTTCGTTGGCTTATATTTAAACATTTCACTTCTAACTGATGTGAGCAAATGAAAAATTGAAAGGAAACAATATCAATGCAAATGGGAAACATGTAAGGTTTAACAATTGTGACAACGCTTAATTGTTGCTCTTCTTAAAGTGAATTGTTAGTGAATTGTTAGAAAAATAATGAATTTTTCATTATAAACATGAATTTGTTATGCAATACAGAACTTTTGTGATCGTGTATATTGGCTTTAAATTTAGATCACTTTGGTTATTTGTTCTCTATCAGTTTTTAAACATCTTTGAGTTTATGGTCTTCCAAACGTTTAGATTTTATCTGCACTGATGAGACATAAGTTGTCGAAATGCGCATATGCAGAAAGAAAATTCACAGTAACTTCGGTATTTAGTTATTTGAAAGGTGGAAATGAATACCCCAGTTCAAGTCGGTCTTACTTGATGCCACCTATCCAGTTGAATAAATGCCTTTGATTTGCTTGTGTGTTTTATACAATGTCATCACAGAGGTTCTACAACAAGGATATTGGAACCCCTTATGTCGAACCCCTGTGATCACAGACTATTGTTAGAGACAATATGCCGGAAAGTTCACAGTTTTCTCAAAACTAAGACGATAACATAATTATGCGACAACATATCATGTAAACTACTATCACTAAATGTGCTTGAAGTGTGATTTTTCAATTTAAATATAATTGAACAAGATAAAATAAAAGAATTAAATCTTACGTATTTTCACCAATATTACAATTGCTACTATGTGTTAAATGTTATTAAGTCCTTTCAAATTACTGTTCCATGAAAATATTAAATATTATTCCAGTTATGTACGTTTAGAAACGGGTGATATTAAAAGGATATCAATGTATAAATACCCATATCAAAAAATCCAAAATTTAAAGTTAATTGAAACGCCATTTTTCGTCTATCCCAAATATTTTGCGTTTGTATTAATTCTAAGTGTAATGGTGTTCATTGCATATTGTATCAAATAAATCTCGCAATTATATATAGATATATATTTAGCTACATGTATATATTTTTTCAAAATGGTAGCAAAATGAAATGATACAACAGATTGAAATTGTGTTCCCAGTGAAAATAGTCTCTTTCCATGTGTATAAAGGTGTTTAATGAAAATCTACGTTGTTAAAATGTATATTCTTCACAGTATTGAAGACATTGATATTGTCTGGAAGAATTATACTATCTGAAATGCAGGCCGTTTGATGGTTTAACACTAACAATGCTGAAAAAATAGCAACCAACATTTACGTTGCTTTAGGTCTGCAATCACATATGATGATTTTTTTCTCCGAAGCAAAATTTCAATTTTATTCTAAAAGAGAATCATACAGAAGATAGAACTAACTGATGTGTATAATTTATCATATGTTTATCTGAAAGAACATTTCAAGGCTTAAGTAAAATTACAGTCGCCTAATAAATGGTGTTCAGCTATGCAAGTTGCAAATTTCCTTGATTTTGCTAATGCCTACGCTTATAGTTGGTTATAATACTAATGAAGTAGTATATTAGTGGAAGGGTTAAAATATGCGCATTTTCGATCAAAGCATTAACTGGATGTTACATGTGCTGTGTTTTAGCAAAGAAATAAGATTACAGACCTGAAAATACTCCATATTGATAGAAGATTTATATTCTTAATCATATTTATATGGAATAAATTAGATATTCCTAATCGAGCTGACGCCCTCTGTATAAATAATCAATGTTCAATGCTATAGATAGACTGAGTGCATTATCTGAATAGATATCTTTGGGTAGAACCATTTGTTTTGTCTTTGTGACACTGTCTCAATTCTTGTTGGATATGAATTGCTGTGATTTTGGATTAATGACTTTAGAATTCCCCCTTTCCTCATTCTTGCTTCGGTATTCATTTGCCGATGTACTCCATCTTGATGCATTGTTTGCAAAATATGTATATGAAACCACCTTGTTTGGTTAATTAAATATCTTGTATCTTGTGTGAAAAAAAGTATCATTCATGGTATTTTTTGTTAGAGTTTAGTAAGCTTTTTCACCCATTATTGTTAGTTTTGTTGGTAAAGGGGTAGGTAAAGATAAGTTTTATTTAACGTCGGTGAACACAACTCAACAATTAACATAAGCTCTATACGAGCTTTTTTACCGACGGTGAGATTTTTCGACCTGTTGGCACTGGTGCCGTTCTCGCATGGTCGCCAGGTTTTGTGAGGGAGGAAAGCCCGATGTTCCATTGTGCAAAATCGGTGAAACCCTCGAGCTAGGGTAGGTACCTGGAACCAATGACACGTGTGAGGATCGAATCCTCACAGCGGTGTCAGGCCTCGTGATCGAAAGTTCAGTGCCTTAACCACTCGTCCATCCGGGCTCCCGTTGGTTACCATATATGTTCTGTTAATTTTAAAAAACAAAACATAACAATGTGATATATTTTATATATGATTTTATTACATGCTGTTAAAAATAAACAAAAGCAATAGATAAACAAATAGCAATAAAAAGGAATACATGTCTTTTACGAAACATTGAAGGGGTATTGAGTAAATGCACATGAGAAAATTTAACGATTACTTTCAGACATGTAATGAACATTTCTTTTGTTATTCAAGAGACTTTAATTCTTGTTGATGGCTGGCCTGGACTACTCTCTCTCTTTATTTGTTTTTCGTTCGCTCTCTATTATTTATCTCATTTTTTTTACATCCGAATTATTTACCGCGAACTTCTACATCATTATTGTTATATGCAAATTCATGCAGATACACTTAACTTTCAATTTCTGTTATGTATCACCTAAATATTAGATTAAGCTTATAATGAACGTCATTACAAAAAAATCGGTGATCTGGTGATGGAATCGAATCTGTGCCACCCTTCTTTAAATAATAGGTGATTAACTAGTCGGCTATATACAATAACTAAATACCGAAGTTACTGTGAATTTATTTTCTACATATGCGCATTTCGACAACTTATGTCTCTTCAGTGCAGATAAAATCCAAACGTTTGGAAAACTATAAACACAAAAATGTTTAAAACTGATAGATCTAATCTGTGTTTGCAAAATTTAAGAAAACATACATTTATATCTGACAAACAGACAACTATAAATGAAAACTTTCCCGTATCTAGCAAAAAAAAAAAGCATTTATTAACAACTTTTTACAAATTAATTTAAACAAGTTAACATACTTCCAACATTCTATTTTAATGGCAGGGTGTCATTCTTTAGTTTTATTGTGCATGTTCTTGTTTTGGCGGTCTTTAAATCAGTTGAAGTAGGTTTCAGAGTAATTAATTAAGTTAAAGTGCCTCATAAAAGAATCCAGGTGGTTAAAGTGCCTTCGCGCATCTTAACCTACATTTTTATTTTGTGCAGTTTTGATTTTTAATGTAAAAAACTTCCTGATATGATATCTTGATTTATCATAATGATAATGTAAAATGTTTTGATAAAGCGTTTTATATTTTGTTCAAGAATATATAAGTTGAATGCATTAACTTGTATCATAGAGAGCAATTTCATATTCTCTTTAATATTTAATGAAATAGAGATAACGAAATCTAATTGAATAGAGATGTAACTTCAAGTATTTGTGAGTTAATATATTAATACTACATAAAAAATATAACAATATTATTTATAATCATTATATAAATGTTAACGGCAATAAGCAAAATCAGGCAGTTGTACACAATAAAATTTGATGATAATACTTGTATGCAAAATAGAGATATGGAGTAAATACATTGGAAAAAATCCCCATGAAAACATGGTAGGAATAACAAAATACCGAAATTACTGGATTAAGCAAATAGAACAACGCTTCCATTGTTGTTCTTCATCTTGAAGAATTTGGGTAATATATGAATATGTATATAGATGGCCAGAAAAATATTTTAATTTTCACAAAACAAGGAAGCCAGATGTTGATTTCATATGAGAAATTCTATCATGAACAAGTACACTATAACTGACGAATAAAAAGAGCACACACCTCAAGCACGGGGAATCTTTCTACGTACTCCGAACTGCATGAGAGACAAACTCCTCCGTAAATGAAAAAAATGAAGGGATATGGAGTGAATGGGAGTTATAACAAATTTATCGAATAGTGCTGTCAAAAGCCGAAGTCCATGAGACAAAAGGTGTATAAAAAATGTACATGGGACAAAATCCAGATAAATACATGGTACGATTAAGCCAATGGAACAACGCTTTCATTGTTGTTCCTCATCTTGAAGTCACCATGAGGCCTTCAACAAAGATCAAACACTCCTACCTCATAGTAAGTTCAAGACGGCCCCTATCACTGATGAGCGGGATTCACTGAATCTTGAACAACGCTACATTCATCCACTCATTTTGTCATGGATGCGGGGTCATCAACCAGCATAATATATCGGGCAAAATGCTCTTACAAACACTGTCATCCGTTGCCCGACGAAGGGACCAATGGAAAAGACAACATATAAACGATCACAGGGCAAACATCGAGTTGACTGCAAGAAAACTTGGCGAGTACAATTGGAAGAAGAGGGCAATTTATATACAGAATGCCAGAAAGATAGTTTAATTCTTACAAAGCAAGTAAGCCAAATGTACATTTTTGATAGTGCATCCATATGAGAAATTCTCACATGAACAAGTACACCATAAATGACAAAATAAAGAGCCACAAGCAAAGAGCCTCAATGAAACCCTACGAAAACTCGTGGTCACATCTGCTGAAAATTCATGTATGTAACTTAATTAGAACTTGAAGATAACTTGTGACAAATGTACATTAGAACCGGAAGGTCACATCTGTCAAAAATACGCGTATGTAATTTAATTTAAATTAAGAGCACATCTTCATATATGTAACCTCATGAAAAGTGGAAGTACATGTTTAAACCTAATCACCTATTATAACTGACAGGTCGCTTATGGTAATTGAACATACTAGTATATGTATCCTTACTAGAAAATGTAGGTCACTTTTGGAAAAAGTACTCAAATGTCAGCACTTCACTTGTCTATGGAAGTATAAACTGTAAGCATTCCATTGTTTTGTACAAATTGTTCCTTTTAGTTGTATTCACTGTTCTTGTAAACTGCTGTCGCTTTTACCTTAAGGTCTATCAAGGAAAAAATATTGTAGTTGTTTTGATTTAGTATGGATGAATTCACTTAAAAGTTTAATCTATAATCTATAATTTGTACCCATAAATGATATATATTGTTAGTAGTTTCGATATACAGATACTGAAAAATTCTTTTTATTTTTATTTTTATCATTGTTTTTCTTTTTTTTTTGCTTTCATATGTTACATCTGCAATCAACCGCGTCCCAAAAGTAGCTCTCTTTACTTTGTTTAAATTTTTGTAGTTAAGTATTTGTAAATAACTGCCAACAAAATTGGCGCAGGATGAATCTTTCATATCCAATTGTTAATGAATTCCGTAATTCATTTCTTGTGAATTTCCTGTGTCTTTTTCGTTCTATTTTCAAAACCATTTACAACACTGGTGTTGTGAATTAGAGTCAAGATGGCTGTTAATAGTTTTTGAAAGCTCGTCCGAACAGCTTTGTCATCCATTATGTTTCTTTTGTTTTGGTTTCTAAAGCAATACCAT
>MJUU01048869.1:5517-16956 GCA_002080025.1 Modiolus philippinarum
CGTTGTTAGCATCATACATCCATTATACATGTTCCTTACCACACCCAGGACTTGTTCACCAGTGTATGTAAACATTTTACTTTTCTGTATTCTGTCAAAAATGTTCTAAAAAAGATATAAAGAACCAAACTTTTATGCTAGGAGATAAAGGACATACCAGATAAATCTGTTCATACACCTGTTTAGTTCTGACAAATGTTAAATTTGATTGAGGTAAGAAATTATGGTGTTGTCTTTTAAAATGTAATCTGATGTTATGTTACACTATTTGTGGTACTAATAATTAACTGGGTTTTCCGTCGGAAAAATCCAGTTATTAAAATGGTGAAAATGGCGGGCGGGCGGGCGGCTGCCAAATGGGTACATCATTTGTCCGGAGCAAATCTCCTACAGTATTTGTGACAGGAAGTTTTTGTTTTGCAGATCAATTGTACATATATCAAAGGTGTGCATGGTACTTTGATTTTGATTTTTGATAATTTATGTTAAATATCAGCTACGTCAATTTTTTAACAATAGGGTACCCCCTTTGTCCGGAGCAAATCTCCTACAGTATTTGAGACAGGAAGTTTTTATTTTGCAGATCCATTGTACATATATCAAAGGTGTGCATGGTACTTTGATTTTGATTTTTGGTAAAAAATGTCAAAAATATCAGTTGTTGAACTTAGTCATTTTATGTCAAATTTTTAACAATAGGGTGCCCCCTTTGTCCGGAGCAAATCTCATACAGTATTTGAGACAGGAAGTTTTTCTTTTGCAGATCAATTGTATATATATCAAAGGTGTGCATGATACTTTGATTTTGATTTTTGATAATTTATGTCAAAAAAATCAGTTGTTGAACTTAGTCATTTTTACGTCAAATTTTTAACAATAGGGTACCCCCTTTGTCCGAAGCAAATCTCCTACAGTATTTGAGACAGGAAGTTTTTATATTGCGGATCAATTGTACATATATCAAAGGTGTGCATGGTACTTTGATTTTGATTTTTGATAATTTGTGTCAAAAATATCAGCTGTTGAACTTAGTCATTTTTACGTCAAATTTTTAACCATAGGGTACCCCCTTTGTCCAGAGCAAATCTCCTACAGTATTTGAGACAGAAAGTTTTTATTTTGCAGATCAATTGTACTTACATCAAAGGTGTGCATGGTACTTTGATTTTTGATGATTGATTTTAAAAATATTAGTTGTTGAACTTAGTCATTTTTACATCAATTTTTGTTAATAAGGTACCCCCTTTGTCTGGAGCAAATCTCCTACAGTATTTTAGACAGGAAGTTTTTATAATGCAGATCATTTGAACCTGTATCAGAGGTACCAACATGATTGACAACAACACTTAAGGAAACTGCATGTAATTTATTGTCGACATGTTTCGCCCTCAACAGGCGTCATCAGAGGTACATGTATGCACAGTACTTTTATTTTCCTTTTTGATTAAAATCCAAGTTGCTGAACTTTCAGAAATAGGCTAGTTTGGTGGATGGTTAAACATTGAAAATTAATGAAAATTATAAGTACATTTCAAATATTGAGGGTCAACCCATGTGTAAGATATACTGTCCATGTAAAAGAAAACCCGGTTTGCTGTCACATTGACTGCTTTCCTCTTGTTTTTTTTTGTCTCGCCCACGACGAAAAAGAAGCGAGACTTAGGGATAGCGTTTCCGGCGGGGCAGCATCAACAATTGCAAACTATTGTTAATTAACAAGCTTATGTTAGTTGAAGTTCCATAGTATTTGATGTGCAGTTGTATCATTATTGGTACAACTTAGTTTATGGACCTGGCCCCTTAGTCACGCATGAACGATCACTTTAAGTTTTTAGCAAGCAGTTTGTACAGCCTGTACCAGTAGTTCTAGGCACTTGATATTTGACATGCAGTTGCGTCTTGGGGAGTACATACTGATTCTGGGTCCATATGGTGGCCCTGGCCCCTTAGTCACGCATGAATTATCACTTTAAGTTTTTAGCAAGCCGTTTGTACAGCCTATACCAGTAGTCCTAGGCACTTGATATTTGATATGCAGTTAGATTTTGAGGAGTACATACCTATTCCAGGCCCAGATGGTGGCCCTGGCCACTTGGTCACACATGAACAATCACTTTAAGTTTTTAGCAAGCAGTTTGTACAGCCTGTACTAGAAGTCATGGCCACTTAATATTTGACATGTAGTTGCGTCTTGAGGAGTACATACTGATTCCACGCTTAGATGGTGGCCCTGGCCCTTTTGTCATGCATGAATGATCACTTTAAGTTTTTAGCAAGCAGTTTGTACAGCCTATACCAGTAGTCATAGCCACTTGATATTTGACATGCAGTTGCATCTTGGGGAATAATTACCAGTTTCATTCCCAGATGGCAGCCTGGCCCCTCAGTCATGCATGAGTGATAACATCTTTTTTTTTAAAGGAAATTGTCTACACAGTTAAAGAATTATATTTTATTTTTATGGCTGCTGCAGAAGATCAATGTGCAAATTTAAGCGATGCAAGGGGCAGGCGAGACAAATCCCCTGTCCACAGTTTATTAGATACTGTGGAAGTACATTTATTCGTGGACATCAATTTTTGTTGTTTTCATAAATATCGCTTTTTTATGGGAACTTAAATTCATGGTTTCAAATTCCATATGTTAAACTGTTAAGGAAAATATCCATTTTGCTGGGAACTTTATTTCTTGGTTTAAGCAAACCACGAAATCCATGAAAATTAGAACCGCACGAACAATAGTACTTTCACAGTAACTGGTACTAAATAACTAAGTTTTAATAGTAAAACCTCACATGTTCTTGAATCCCTTTTGCTAGTATACTGTTACTGTAAAATTTTAGTTTTAAACCATTTCATATGAACAGTTAAGAATTTAAAAAAAAAATGTTTAATAAAAAATAAGTAAAACAAAAAACAACAAACAATAGGAGGATGAAATACATTGAGACACTATACAAAGAATAAAAAGTAATATGTAGTTGATTTTTTTCAGCCTCGGCAGTTAACTTTGCTAACTTGGCCAATGCATCAGGTTACAATACACTGGGGAGACCTTCATCTTTACCATTAAGTAGACAGAATTATCAGAGATCCACCAGTAATCCTGACCTAGCAGGAAGTACTCCTACATCACCAGATGCTGAAGTTGGAAATTTTATGGGTAATTTCTTTTTTTCAACTTTTTCAGTAGTTGGATATTTCTTCATATGTATGAGGAACATTGGGCGGTTATCTCCCTGTACCAATTTAGTTATATAAGGTCAAAGTGGAGATAATTTTTAGCTCACCTGACCCGAAGGGTCAGTGTGAGCTATTGCCATCACTTGGCATCCTTCATCCGGCATCCCTTGTCCGTCGTCTGCTAACTTTCCACATTTTCATCTTCTCCAGTGAACCAAATTCAACCAAACTTTACAGGGATGATGTACCAAAGGTCCTTTACAAAGATTGCTCATTTTGTTCCGGTCCGACAAAAGACATGGCCGCCAGCGTGGAACTTAGGTTTAACATTGGACCCTATGGGAAAAACCACATTTCCACCTTTTCCTCTGAAACCACTGAAGCAAATTCAACCAAACTTTACAGGGATGATGTACTAAAGATCCTTTACAAAGATTGCACATTTCGTTCTGATCTGACAAAAAACATGGCCGCCAGTGCAGAACTTAGGTTTAACATTGGACCCTATGGGAATAATCACATTTTCATCTTCTTCTCTGAAACCACTGAAGCAAAGTCAGTTAAACTTTACAGGAATGATGTACTAAAGGTCCTAATTAAACATTGCTCATTTAGTTCCCATGTGACAAAAAACATGGCTGATAGCGCGGAACTTCAGTTTAACATTGGACCCTATGGGAAAAATCACATTTTCATCTTCTCCTCTGAAACCACTGAAGTAAATTCAACCAAACTTTACAGGAATGATATAATAAAGGTCTTTAACAAAGATTACTCATTTCATTCGGATCCAACAAAAAACATGGCGGCCAGCGCGGAACTTAGGTTTTACATTTGACCCTATTTCAAAAATCACATTTTCATCTTCTCCTCTGAAACCACTGAAGCAAGTTCAACCAAACTTTACAGGAATGATGTATGGGAGTCCTTTACAAAGATTGCTCATTTCGTTACAATCCCATTGAAAACATGGCGGCCAGCACAGAACATAGTTTAACATTGAACACTATGGGGAAAATCACATTTTCATCTTCTCCCCTGAAACCACTGAAACAAATTCAACCAAACTTTAAAGGAATCATGTACTAATGGTACTGTACAAAAATTGCTCATTTCATTCAGATCCAATAAAAAATGGCAGCCAGTGCAGAACATAGTTTAACATTGGAGCCTGGTATGAGAAAACCATCCTTTTCATCATCTTCTCTGAAACTATTCAAGCAAATTTAACTAAATGTATAGAGAATCCTTTGAAAAATTACTCATTTAAATAGGATCAGAAAAAAAATTGGAGTGCTAGTGGAGAACATAGCTAAACATTAGACCCCACTAGTTAAAAAAAACATCTTTTTTGGCCATGCATGGCATAGAAGCATTTTGTAAGGTGAGCGATACAGGCTCAGTCTCTGAGCCTCTAGGTTTAATTTCAGTATCAAAAGAGGCTATCATTATGCTAATTAAAATTATCTCCACTTGAACCATATTTAACTACATGTAACTTGGTACAGGGAGATAACTGAAGGTACAGGGAGATAACAGATGGTACAGGGAGATAACAGAAGGTACAGGGAGATAACTGAAGGTACAGGGAGATAACAGAAGGTACAGGGAGATAACCAAAGGTACAGGGAGATGTACAGGGAGATAACAGAAGGTACAGGGAGATAACCGACTGATGTTTCTCATTAGTTGACTCAAACTCATTTTTGTCAGTTGTTTGATTAGATTAAATTGAAATGCTTTCGGGTACCCTTCATTAACTGATTCACTATAAATGAAACACAACACTGCAAGGAGGGTATATGTCTGTCAGAATACAAATCTGAAGCTAATGCATGGAAAACTGTTATAAGTGGACAGCCTACACGGATCACAGCTCCTGTATTTCCATCAGCAGTTGCTATCTTGTGCATTAAAATGAGTTTGCCTGAATTTATTTCATATTATCTGTACACATTGTTTTTATTGTTCAAAGGAGGTTACCTGTCTTTTAAGACAGTTCTCTTGGGAATATTGGTTACCAACTTGGAATATATTTAGCTCACCTCACGAAGTGAGGGGGGCTTATGTGATACCCGAGGGTCGGCGTCCACGTCCGCATCTGCGTCGGCGTCTGGTTAGGAAGAATGGTTAAGGTCCATTCCTGCTTACTGACATGTCCCACATCAACCATATTGGTATGTATGATGCATTTGGGGATGACAACAACAGTCCATGCTTCTGATGCTCACTCTGACCTATATTTTACGCAAGAGCGACTTGGTAAGGAAGAATGGTTAAAGTCCATACCCGCTTACAGACATGTCCCATATCAACCATATTGTTATGTATGATGCATTTGGGGATGACAACAACAATGCATGCTTCGGATGCTGACTCTGACCTATATTTTATGCATGAGCAACTTGTTAGGTAGAATGGTTCAAGTCCATTCCCACTTACTGTCATGTCCCACATCAACCATATTGGTATGTATGATGCATTTGGGGATGACAACAACAATGCATGCTTCGGATGCTGACTCTGACCTATATTTTATGCATGAGCGACTTGGTAGGGTAGAATGGTTCAAGTCCATTCCCACTTACTGACATGTCCCACATGTACCATATTGGTATGTATGATGCATTTGGGGATGACAACAACAATGCATGCTTCGGATGCTGACTCTGACCTATATTTTACGCATGAGTGACTTGGTTAGGTAGAATTATTCAAGTCCATTCCTGCTTGCTGACATGTTCCACATCAACCATATCAGTATGTATGATGCTTTTGGGGATGACAACAACAATGCATACTTCGGATGCTGACTTTGACCTATATTTTATGCATGAGCAAGTTGGTTAAGTAGAATGGTTAAAATCCATTCCCACTTACTGACATGTGTCACATCAACCATATTGGCATGTATGACGCATTTTGGGATGACAGCAACAATGCATGCTTCAGATGTTGTCTTCGCCCTACATTTTATGCATGAGCGACTTAGTTAGGTAGAATGGTTCTAGTCCATTCTAGCTGACATACATGTTCCACATCAATGATATTTCAATGTATGATTTTTTTTTTGGAAGACAACAACATTGCATGCTTGGAATACTCTGTGCGACCTGCATTTTACGCATGAGCGACTTGGTGGGGTAGAATGGTTAAAGTCCATTCTCACTTACTGACATGTCCCACATCAACCAAAAAAGTATGTGTGATGCATTTTGTGATGACAACAAATGCATGCTTCAGATGCTGACTGTGACCTACATTTTATGCATGAGCGACTGAGTTAGATAGAAATGTTGAAGTCCATTTCTGTATACTGACATGTATCACATTAACCATATTGGTATGTATGATGCATTTTGGCATGGCAGCTGCAGTGAATGCTTCGGATGCAGTCTGTAACGTACCTTTTATGCATGTATGAATCCCTTCAAAAGAATGATTATAGTCCATTCCTGTTTACTGATATGTTAAACATGTGACAATGCTGCAACGAGGTGAGCTTAGCAGGCTGTGGCTGCTTTCTATGTTTAACAAATACTGTCGATAGTAAAAATTTACGTACCAATTTTCTCAGCAACTACAAATCCCAGCCACTTGAAATTTTGTATGAGACTTAAGTATGGGGTTCACATTGCACTTATGCAATTCAGGTCTGTTGGACATCTACTTCCTGTTTACCTTCACTTGGAATATTTTCAACAAATACTGTCAATGGTAAAAAAATTTTGGAAACAATTTTCTCAGCAACTACAAATCACAGCCATTTGAAATTTTGTATTTGACTTCAAAATGGGGTTCCATATTGCGCTTATCGAAATAATATCTGTCAGACATCTACTTCCTGTTTACCAACTTGAATATTTTCATTTTCAATATATTTCCATATTACGCCTATCAAAATCATGCCATACAAGTTATTTCTATGTTTGGCATCAGGGCACACATTGAAAATGTGTAGTTTTATAACAGAACAAACAAGGGATATTTTTCGTGTTTTCGATTAAAAAAGATAATTAAAGCATCATTTAAGAAGACCACAAATATATATTATACGATAAGAAAACTTTTTAAAAGGACTGAGTCATAAACTGTAATAGGAAAAATGAGCAATGATGAAAAAACATCTTCAGTAGATTCAATTGAATTCTTAAAACTGACTTTTAATGAAAATGGGTCACATCTAAATGTGTTATTTTCAAAAATTATCTTCTTGATTTTTACATTGTTTTTGTTTGTTTGCCTCATATCCTCCTACATTTCAAAAATAAAGTTGACGCCAAACAGAGATTTAAATTGGTTTTGCCTCATGTCTTGCAGACGTTGACCGACTTGGAATTTTTTCAACTAATACTTGAATGTGACCTCAGTATAGGGTTCCATAATGCACTTATTGAATTCAGGTCTGTTGGACACCTACTTCCTGTTTACCTACATGGAATATTTTCAACTAATAATGTCAATGGTAAAATTTTTGTAACACTTTTCTGAGTAACTACAAATCACATCTGCTTGAAATTTTATATATGACTTTTGTATGGGGTTCCATAATGCGCTTATGGAACTCAGATCTGTGGTATATCTACTCCTGTTTAATAACTTAGAAATTTGTGTTCCTGACATTTGCAATGCAGATGTCCCACGTCTTCCATGGAAGCTCATATTTTATAAATAAAAGAGTTGTTTATGATTGCCAATACCATGAATATTGTCATTTTATTTAGGTTATATGCAGAGAGGTGGAAGTATGAGAGGGGAAGAGCTGGCTCAACAAATGTTTGGTAATAAAACTGCTGCAAAAAAGGTACAAGATTTTAAACATTTTATTGAAATGATATTTCATGCCTTAATTTATTTGATGTTAATTGAACAAGTATTATTAATTATGAAATATGTCTTATTTGTAATAAATATACAGATCGTCTTTTCTTAATGTAGTTGAGTTGTCAAATAATAAAAGGCAGAGTCACAGTGCACTTTTCCAATGATAATGAAACATCTTTTTTTTTCTCATTCTTGTTTCTACTTTTAGTTTGTACATGAAGAATTAGCTCTACAATGGTCAGTATTAAGTGGACCCATCAGAGAAACAGCTATGACTTATTCTTGGTTCTTTTTTGAACTCATGGTAAGACTTTGTTAAATTTAGTGTTATGAATATATAACTCTATCATTTTGGTTGGATATAGAATCTGTATATACAGTAGATCTTCAGTGGCTTGAACTGCAATAGCTCTAAGACCATAGATGACTGGAACCCAATTTCTCGCCTAGGGGATCAAGATATCTCGTGATTTTGGGGTTGCGAGATATTTCTATCTTACCCCTTTGCGGGGGGGCTGTCTCACTGTAATCGTCAGCAAGTGCAAAAAATTCAAGATGTCTGCCATCGCTTCGAATTTTCTTGCGATTTATCCTGTATTATTTGTTGTCTGATTTTATAAATCTTTTTGTTTATCCAAAGAATGAAAATGTGCTTTGAACCAGCAACTTATTATGAACTACAAGATATGTGACAAATTATTTAAACAGAAATTTAAAATTGCAAGCCAATTGTTGGAAATGAAGTTGCTATCCAGCTTCAGTAAACGTATACCAATTGTGATGTCATACTTTTCGCGGGAACGTTTTTGATATTTTTCTGTGAAAGTGAAAGCTGATCATGGTTTTGCTAGTAATTTTAGAGCGTTAGGGCAAGAAAAGTATCAAACCCTCTTGAAAAGGTAGGATAGGCTGATCTCAAACCCTCAGGCTAAGATATCTTTTGTCCATCCCTCGGCAAGCCTCAGGATGGACATGATATCTTAGCCTTCGGGTTTGAGATCAGCCTATCTCGCCTTTTCCCTTGGGATAGATACTATATTTCTTGTCCCTTTGTTCAAATTCCAACATAGTTCTACCTGGATAGCTCGTTCTACCTGGATAGCTCAAACACACCTCTAGCTTTAACTTTTGAGTGTTTGAGCCATCAAAGTTTGAGTGTGTGTATACCTTGCTGAATATCATTTGAATTTTGACTGAATTTCAAACTCATGAAAACAAAGAGTTGATAATTGCTGCTTTCAGAGAAATAAATTTTGTACTTTTACTATGAACCAATTTTGTACAAATATCATACATGTTGCGTGTATGTTGTTGAATTATACATGCTGGCTTACATAAATATTTTTATAAGAACTAAAAAAACACAAAAGTAAATGTGTTGTGTTCAAACATTATTTTAGAAATAATTTATGAGCACCAGTGGTTTGTTGGAGATTTACATATGGGTGGCCATTATTTTCATTAATATTTTACCCAGAACGTAGCTGGGGTAAAATAAACGAATTAATGGACACCCATTGTGAATCTACCACAAACCACAAGCGAACATGAATTATTTGGATTCTAATATGACATTTAATGATCTGTACATGGTAACAACAGCCATTACATAAGATTTACGGACGTTTTTGTGCACAAAACATATTATGATGTCTTCTGTTATAGCGTAAAGACTGTTGTGACGTCGCTAATTATGTTATTGGAGATTTTCATATTGCTGGTCATGATACTTTTATTATACCCCCACTCTATAGAGAGGGGGTATACTGCATTCACCTTGTCCGTCCGTTCGTCCAAAAAAAAATTTCGTCAGTTTTCACAGCTTCTACCAGAGGGATTGATTTCAAAATTGGTATGCAGCCTCTATATTGTTAGTTGTAAGGAACGTCCTATTTTGAGTCCTGTCGGATGTGTACTTCCTGTTTGATGAAATGTGGACTTTGTTATGAAATGTAGTGAAAACATGAATTTTTCGTCGCATTTTTCTCAGCTTCTACCAGAGGGATTGATTTCGAAATTGGTATGCAGCCTCTGTATAGTTAGTTGTAAGGAACGTCCAATTTTGAGTCCTGTCGGATGTGTACTTCCTGTTTGACGAAATGTGGACTTTGTTATGAAATGTAGTGAAAACATGAATTTTTGGTCGCATTTTTCTCAGCTTCTACCAGAGGGATTGATTTCAAAATTGGTATGCAGCCTCTATATGATTACAGGTAGTTGGTTACTATTCTTGAGGATTATATCATTGTGCCCATACTTGTATTGTGTCCAAAACCTGTATTGTGTCCACACACACTTAAATTTGCACTTGCCATATTGATTCAGCATTCACTGAGTGGGGGTATCACTGGTTGCCATTCGGCGACAGATCTTGTTTGATATTTCTAAATGTTACCTATACCTTTATATTTTATTTCAGATAAAAAGTATGGCAGAACATTTGGCTAAGTGTGACAAATTATCAGCACCCAGACAGATGAGATTTCCGGAGTATTTTGAGGATGACGTAAAGAATCTGGTCAGGATGTTTGTCAGAGATATCGTAGACAAATATGATAAGGTTAATATTTTGTCAGATATATTATAGACAAATATGATAAGGTTGACAATTGTCCGAGATATCGTAGACAAATATGATAAAGTTGATATTTTGTCAGAGATATCGTAGACAAATATGATAATGTTAATATTTTGTCAGATATATTATAGACAAATATGATAAGGTTGATATTTTGTCAGAGATATCGTAGACAAATATGATAAGGTTAATATTTTGTCAGAGATATCGTAGACAAATATGATAAGGTTGATAATTTGTCAGAGATATCATAGACAAATATGATAAGGTTGATATTTTGTCAGAGATATCGTAGACAAATATGATAAAGTTGATAATTTGTTAGAGATATTGTAGACAAATATGATAAGGTTGATAATTTGTCAGAGATATCGTAGACAAATATGATAAGGTTGGTATTTTGTCAGAGATATCGTAGACAAATATGATCAGGTTGATAATTTGTCAGAGATATCGTAGACAAATATGATAAGGTTGATGTTTTGTCAGAGATATCGTAGACACACATGATAAGGTTGATATTTTGTCAGAGATATCGTAGACAAATATGATAAGGTTGATATTTTGTCAGAGTTATTGTAGACAAATATGATAAGGTTGATATTTTGTCAGAGCTATTGTAGACAAATATGGTAAGGTTGATATTTTGTCAGAGATATCGTAGACAAATATGATAAGGTTGATTGGTTTTAATCAGTAAAACACTTTTGAAACACTTTCTGATTAATATTAATCGAAAACAACTTACCAACCTTAAATTCTGATTTATTCCTAAATGAATTTTTTTTTGTAACACTTGTACATGGTAATATTGTAATCACAATAAATGCAGTTTATAATAAGAGTATGACAAAA
>MJUU01048870.1:5221-19327 GCA_002080025.1 Modiolus philippinarum
CCCGCCCATCCACCCGCCCACCCGACATTCACCATACTATAACCCGGATTTGCACTATGTGCAACCCGGCCAAAAATGATATAAGGAAGGTCCTTTTAGTTTTTGTGATGGTAATAAAACTTGGAAATGAGGCATGTTAGCTTAATACCTGTATAAGAAAAGGCCGCGAGAACCAAGAAATTGTTTTCATCTTTGACCGCATTTCGGGCATGATCATGATTCTTGTGTGCATAATTATTATACTTTATCTGTATTTTGTATGAATTTCCTTTGATCTGCATTGCCTGATAATGTCAATATCACTGAACAAGCTGTGAGATAGAAAATAACGGGTCACTGTGAAGGCTTCTTCTTCAATTGATTTGGTAGGCGACTTACTATAAAAGTAATTGCGCCTTTGCACGTTATGTATCAGTGAATATTCTCACTATTGTCAAAAAATGTTTTGTTTTTGTTTTACAGTGAATAAGTTGTATGGCGAGTTTATTATACATACTTATTAGATATCGAATGTTTGATCAAGTTAAACTGTTCAATCATTTTTAGGACAGTCATTAAATATATCTTTCGTGTTCATAAGTGCAGATTAGTTGTTTACAGTAATACATACATATTTGTCCTACATAAAATTATGTTAAACAGCTTTAAAAATCTGTTTTAAAAATGAACAGATTTTGGATTGCGTAAAAAGGGTCCCCTTTACTATACAGCTCCTAGCACAAGATCCTATTGTAGCCCCATATTTTTGAAATATTATATCAAACTTTAATAGTAGAAGTATTGAAACTGTAGTTTCTGTGTATTAGGAGGGCGAGGAAGGTTATCTTCCCCGCGCTCCCACTACCAGACAGCTGATAAGTGAAGGCGTCGACAGCAGTTTGCTACGATGACGTCATGTTTTGTACTATATGTCCTATTCATACGAGTAATGCATTGAATGAAAAATGGATATAATTATTGCAATGAGAAATTAATTGGCTGTGATAGAATATTAATTTCAACTTATTTCTATTTATTTTAGAGTTCTATTATCATTTTGTGAATCGCCGATAAAAGAAATAGAGGATATTATATTTTTGATACGGACTTTTTCACGGCGTAACATATCAAGCTCGCCATAGCAGGCTCACTTGATACTGACCGTGATAAAGTCCGTATCAAAAACAAAATGTCGTATATTCCATATATAACTAATTTGTGATTCTGATTATCCAAAAATATTCAGCCAATGATTGAACAAAGCATTAATACACGAATGTGAGGAGTACATGAGTGAATGACAGCATATTTTGATCATGCATTGAATATTTTTGATAATCAGAATTTAGGAATAATTATTGCGTTTAATATAAAGATTTTCTTTCATTTTAAATGGTTTACTTAAAACGTTTTTGATGTTAATCTGCTTAGATGTTAACTTAATAACGATGTATGACATCACTTCCTAGATTGAAATTATGGGAAATAATAACAGATGTTTTGACTTTTAAACTTACTGTTGTATGCAACTTATCATTAACTTTATCAGGATTGCTGGCTCCTTGTGTATCATCTAAATAAACTCTACAGTACTGGTAGGTAGCTCCTTGGTTTTCATAGTAATAAGAATTTTTACAGCAGGATAATGGTACACTGTTTTTAGCATGTTGTTCACTTTGACTTGGGTTATCCCCTTGAGGCAGTTTTATTTTTGTTATCCAATTAGAATCTTCATAATCTGTATACGAAACTCCACCACAGCAATGCAACTGAAATAAAAAGGGGATAAACTGATTAATCAAGGGAGACTATCTGGTAAAAACATCATTCAAAAGTTTTTGGTCAATTAGCTGCTCAAAACATAAAATTTGACAGTAAAATGTTTTCAGTTGCCAATAATTTTCTAGAAGGGCTAGAAAAGCACACAGATGCTGTAATGATAACTGATGACATACCACTGGTGTAAGATTTTTCACCTTAGGAATGGGCATATGAATATTGGATGCCTTTAAAGACAGGGAACACAAAACATGTGTAAAGGTATTTTGGGCTTTCTTTACACAGTGCAGTTTTGGGGAAAAACTAAGGGGAAAGGATTAACTATGTGTACCGAAATTGCTGTATTTTTTATGATGGTTCGGTTTACATTATTGGGAAGGCCGCTTACGATACGATGTGAAATAAACAAGAGTGGACCCTTATAGATGTCTCGCCCTTCTCTGCTTGTCACTAAAACAGTCATGTACTACTCAAGAGCAACCTACAAGCCAAATATTATTGCCGTACCACTTACAGTAATAGGGTCTGTAAGTCTCGTCATGTGACACAGAGAAATTACGATAAAATTCAAATTTGAAAATGTTTCCCGCCAAAATATGACGTTGTGGGATTATGACGTCCTTATTGTTTGCTTGAAACGTCATATTTTTCTGCTAAAAATGCAACTTCCGGGTACAAATTATGTACCTGGAAATCCCAAAATTGGACGAGACTTACAGACCCTATTGTGAAACTAGTCTAATCAGAAACACTCAACTTTGTTCACTAGACCATGAAATTGAGGCCAAGGTCAAATGCCATATGGCAAACTGACATGTACTAACCAAGACCAAGCTATATACCAAATATCATTGACCTATAGCTTGTAGTTATTGAGAAACAGACTTAAGCAAGACAAGAGTAGACCCTAATAGATGTCTCGCCTGTTCCTGCTTGTCGCTACAACAGTCATGTACTACTAAAGAGCAACCTACAAGCCAAATATTATTACCGTACCACTTACAGTAATTGGGAAACTATTCTAATCAGATGCACTTAACTTTGTTCACTAGACCATGAAATTGAGGTAGAGGTCAAAAGCCAAAAGACAAACTGACATGTACTAACCAAGACAAAAACAAGAGTAGACCCTAATAGATGTCTCGCCCGTCCCTGCTTGTTGCTAAAACAGTCATGTACTACTAAAGAGCAACCTACAAGCCAAATATTATAACCGTACCACTTACAGTAATTGGGAAACTATTCTAATCAGATGCACTTAACTTTGTTCACTAGACCATGAAATTGAGGTAGAGGTCAAAAGCCAAAAGACAAACTGACATGTACTAACCAACACCAAATATCATTGACCTATAGCTTGTAGTTTTTGAGAAACAGACTTAAGCAAAAAAACTTAACCTGGTCACTGGACTGTGAAATTGAGGTCAAAGTCAAAAGCCATATGGCAGACTGACATGTACTAACCAAGACCAAGCTATAAACCAAATATCATTGACCTATGGCTTACATTTATTGAGAAACAGACTTAAGCAAAAAAACTTAACCTGGTCACTGGAACGTGAAATTCAGGTCAAGGTCAAAAGCCATATGGCAGACTGACATGTACTTTACAAGAACAAGCTATATACTAAATATCATTGAACTATGGCTTGTAGTTATTAAGAAACAGACTTAAGCAAAAAACTTAACCTGGTCACTTGACCGTGAAATTCAGGTCAAGGTCAAAAGCCATATGGCAGACTGACATGTACTAACCAAGACCAAGCTATATACAAAATATCATTGACATATCACTTGTAATTATTGAGAAACAGACTTTAGCAAAAAAACTTAATCTGGACTTAAACAAAAAACTTAACCTGGGCACTGGACCGTGACTCTGAGGTCAAGGTCAAAAGCCATATGGCAGACTGACATGTACTAACCAAGACCAAGCTATATACCAAATATCATTGACTTCTAGCTTGTAGTTATTGAGAAATGGACTTAAGCAAAAAAACTTAACCTGGTCACTGGACTGTGAAATATAGGTCAAGGTCAGATAATTTTGGGTCCGACAGATAGGGTTCTCCGTAAGCTACCTATGGACCAAATATAAAGTTCCTACATAAAAGGCTTCTATATAATAACTTGCGTTTACGCCACCGTCGCCGTCATACTTTGCACACCTATGTCTTGCTTTCCGCGACTTTCGTAGCGGGCAAGACAAAAACTATTATTACGCTTCCTCTGACCCTAAACACATTGATTTTCTGATGACGCTAGCAATATTGATCAATCTTGTCTACTGCGAGTTCCTATCTGAGTAATCACACTTAACTGACTTACTATGTTCTTTAAGGATATATAATGTACATGTACTGACCATAATTTTGTATAAGTCTACTATAATTAAAATGATATATGAATTTTATCTAGGTAGCAGACATCTGAAATTCAAACATCATTATCCAAAGTGTGCACTAAGCATACTGATATCAATATTTTACATCCACACCTTTGATATCTGTTCAAATGATCTGCAAAATAAACATTTCCTACCATAAATAAAGGGCTACGCCAAGCCCAGAATAATACAACAGCAGCATGTCGACCACTGAAATTTGAACAAGTGTAATACGGGAATTTTGAGTTGTGTTCACTCCGACAACATTTTTGTTTATTATACGAGAAAAATCAATAAATCAATACCTTGAGATGGAATCACTATTAAATCAATGAACACTGTTGAGCTAAGGGTGATTTATATTTAATCTATTTGTAGCGCTTCAGATTAATTGTTTTTCGTCAATTAAAATTTTGTTAAATAATTGTCATGGAGGACAAATTATAAGTACACTTCAATTTCATAAATAGTTTGTTTTTAGGTGGTTTATATTTATAATTCAATAGGTCTGGATTCCGGTTATCCTTCTGACTGGTATTTGAGGAGATCGTTTCCGCCTCCAATTATACGAGTTCCTATCTCGAAAGTCCCGTATTTAAAGTGAATGGGGACATAGTAAAGAGCTCGAGCTTGACAGAGTAATTAGATAGACACAATAAAGAGTTTGACATAAATAGTAATAAGCTGAAAACAATCTTTGGAAAATTAAAATAAGCCCTTTCGATCCCTCAGAGCTTGATAAAACAAGTGTGAACCCAAATTGATGTCTCCACCATCCCTTCTAGGTTGCAAAATTGATGTGAAACTCAAACTGACAAAATCAGAAAACTTAACATGTTCACTAGACTGTGAAAATAGGGTAACTGACAAAAGCAATATAGCAGACTGTCATGTATCACCAAAACCGAAAAGCAAAATAAATATCAGCGACCTACCATTGATAGATACTGAAAAACCAAACATGTTCACTAGACCGTGAAAATGAGGTCAAGGGCTAAAGCCAAACTGCAGGTTGTCATTTTTCATCTAAGGCAAACCCACATACCAAATATTATTGGCCTTACATTAATAGATACTGGGAAACTTAACTTGATCACTGGACCATGAATTTGAGGTAACAGACAAAAGCCATATACCGGTAACAGACTGTCATGCCCTACCCAAAACCAACCTACATGTATATACCAAAATAATTGACCTACCACATATAGTAACTGAGAAAATGACCTAACCACAAAAACTTAACATGCTCACTAGACCGTGAGATTGCGTTCAAGGACAAAATCCATATGGCAGACTGTCATGTACTACCAAAGACCAACCTCCATACCATATATCATTGACCTACTACTTATAGTTACTGAGAAACTAAACTAAGCACAAAAACTTTACATGTTCATTGGACCGTGAAATTGAGGTCACAGACAAAAGCCATATATCAGACTGCAATGTACCACTCAAGACCAACCTTTATACCAAATATCATTGACATACCACTTATAGTTACTGAGAAAATGACCTAATAACAAAAACTTAACATGATAGAGACAATGCCGTCATACTTTGTATGCATATGTCTCTCTTTCCTTGACTTTCATCGCGGGCGAGGCAAAAAAAAATGCAAAGCAAACTCTGTTGACTCACAATTGAAGCTTTATCAGGGAAATCCAAAGGAAAAAATCCCATTGAAATCCAGTGAAAAGTAAAAATTTGAGGTAGTTTGCACCTTTGCATATCTAGCCCTGTCTGGCTCTTATAGCGTGGAAACTGCAAGAGCCCCACCAAATCATTTGGCATACTACTGAAAACTTATTTCAAGAGTAATTAAAAAACAAACCTTACTAAAATTGATAAAAATAATTTTACATATTTTGAAAAATTGAAATTTCAACCACTTTGTCCCCTTATTTTAGGAAGGGTAAGAGATATTTTAAATCGGATCAAACATAGATGAAAGCTAACAAAAAGACGAATCCAAAGAAAAAAATCCCATCGAAATCCAATTAAAAACCAAATTATCTAACAATTTTAAATAATCGGCACATTTGCAATTATTGCCCCTCTGGCCCCTCATAGCTTGGAAAGGAAACCAGTTCTAAACAAGGGGCATAACTCCAGAACCCCCTTACACCTCTGAATAATAAAGGGCTACGCTGATCGCAGCATGATACGACCGCAGCATGTCGAACAGTGAAATTTGAACAAGTGAAATTCAAAATGAATGAGGACACAGTAAAGAGCTTGATACAGTAATTAGATGGACACAATAAAGAGCTTGATTCAGTAATTAGCTGCACACAAACTAAGGAAAATAAAAATTAGCCCTTATAATTCCTTAAAGATATCGGAAATTGTAAGAGTAATGTCAAATTGGTCAACATACTACTTTAACTATACCATAAGAGGATACGCATTAAAATCCAATAAAAAATAAAAGATTTTACATATTTTGAAAATTGCAATTCCAGCCACTTTGACTCCTTTATAGCTAAGAAACAGTAAGAGCTATCTTTTGGCATACTGCCGAAAGCTTACAACAAGAGGACTCCAAAACAAACAAAAAAATCAAATGAAATCTGATGAAAAATAAAAGATTTCAGTTATTTCGAAAAATTGCAATTTTGGCCCCTTTGACTCCTTGTAGCTAAAAAACAGAAAGAGCTACACCAAATTGGTTGACATACTTTTGAAAGCTTAAATCAAGAGGAATCCACAGAAAAAAATCCCACTGAAATCTGATGAAAAATAAAAATTTAAGGTAACCTGTAAATTTGCAACTTTGTCCCACCATTCGGCCCCTCATAGCTCAGGAAACAAACAAGTTGTCAAAAATCTGATGGTGCAGCTCTATGGTTATTTTCAAAAAGAATCCATTAAAAAAACTGCATCAAAATTGCAAAATTGGAGTAAAAATGAAAAAAAGATATTTTTTTTTTGAAAATTGCCCCTTTTGGATCCCATTTATCTCGTGAGCGGTACATGCCACGTAAAATCCGTTGCCATATTACTGAAAGGAAATTTAATTAGGAACACACTGAAAGAAACCCCATAAAAATCCAATAAATAATAAGTATTCTAGAGCCAAATATGTGAAAAAGCCCAATTTTGCCCTTTTCGGTCCCTCTTTTGAAAACGGGAGGGGCCAAAATGACCAAAACCCACCCAAGCCTTTCTTTTGTGCAAAGGAACACTGTGGTAAAATTTCATAAGGATTGGTCTACTGGAACTTAAGTTATTGCTCAAAAACAAAAGTGTCTACAGACGACAACAACGACAACGACGACCACAGCACCATACCATTATACGACCTCAAATTTTTTGCGGTCGTATAAAAAATCAAACTTGATCTGAATTTTGTGGTAAACAACTTGCATATACAGTTTGAAGATGGTACTCAATTTGGTCAAGTTAGCAGTCTGAAACCCTTTCTAACTTTCATGGGTAAGGCCAAAAATAAAATATTGTTTGTTTCCCCTCCCACAACCGACCCGCTAAAATTGCCGTGACCCAAAAAATTTTATCGACTGTTGCTGTTCAAATTATTTTTTTTGGTCTTTAGTCATAGAGTTTGTTATGTAAAACACGCATTATCAGAATATATTTGAAGATTTAAGTAATTTTTTTTATTTGAAGAAAAAATAATTTTCCTACCTACCTACCCATAACCTGAACAACCCAGTCGGGGAGGGGAAACAAAAATATTTTTAATGTTGGCCTAATAGCTCCAGAACCCCTTGGGCCTCTGAACCCAAAATCATTCTTAGCCTGAGTTTAGTTATAAACAACTAACATACCAAGTTTGAAGACCTATGTTATTTCATTCACAAGTTATCAGTCAGAAAACCTTAAATTCACAAATTTCTAAGTTTGAATGGGCATAACTCCAGAACCCCTTTGACCTCTGAATCCAAAATCAAACTTGTTCTGAGTTTTGTGGTAAACAACTTGCATACCAAGTTTGAAGATAATATGCAATTTCATTCACAAGTTATCAGCCAGAAACCCTAAAATTCACAAAAAATTTCTAAGTTTCAAGGGGCATAACTCTACAGCCCCTTGGGCCTCTGAACCTGAAATCAAACTTGGCCTGAGTTTTGTTACAAACAATAAACATATTAAGTTTGAAGACCTTATGTTATTTCATTCACTAGTTATCAGTTGGAAACCCTAAAATTCACAAAATTTCTAAGTTTCAAGGGGCATAACTCTAGAACCCCTTTGACCTCTGAACCAAAAATCAAACTTGGCCTGAGTTTTCTGGTCAACAACTTACATACCAAGTTTGAAGACTTTATTGTTATTTGGTTCTCAAGTTATCAGTCGCAAACCTTCGGGGGACAGACAGACGGACGGACAGACACACGACTGAGGGTATCACATAATACCTCACCACTATATCTGGCGGGGTATAAAAATCTGATGGTTGGTACAACTGATTGGATATTTCTCCAGGAATACACTGAGATAAAACCCATTAAAATCAGATAAATTATAGATATTCAACAGCCAAATATATGTAAATGTCTAATTTGCCCCTTTTTGGCCCCTTTTTTTAAATGGGCGGTGCCACAATACCCAAAACTTACCTGAGGCTTCCTTCTGTGCAAAGGAACATTGTGTTGAAATTTCATAAGGGTTGACCAATTGGAACTCAAGTTTTTGACCAAAAACATAAGTGTCCACAGCCATCGACAATGACACTGCCATACCATTAAACAATCTAAAATTTTTTTGAAGTTGTGTAAAAACTGTAGGAGTTGTTGTCTTGGAAAACCAAATAATCTCTATGTACATGCAGATGGAAAGGCAAACTGTGTAAATCAAATATGCCTTGGGACATTTTGTCACTGGGGCATTAAGAACTGCCATTCTAATTCATTGGTCTTTGATGTTATGCACCGACAAAACTTCATACCTTTCTTGTTAGAGATTTTAAAAAAATTATTCTACACATTGATAACAGATAAAACAAGAGGCTCTCAAGAGCCTGTATCGCTCACCTGGGTCCTGCAGCACTATAATTCCCAATTGATGGTCCATCTTTTGTGGTGTATGTACATAAAAATCAGAAACTTTTTATAAAATTTAATTAAAATTGTTCAAGCAGTTTCAGAGAAGATTTTTGAATGCAGTTTCCAAACTTACGGGACCTATGTTAATCTACGTTCCCTGCTGGCAGCCATTTAACATAAGACTTTGAAGAAGGTCCCATAAGGACTATCATATCAAAATTTTACTGAAATTGTTCAAGCAGTTTCAGAGGAGAAGATCTTTTTATGCATTTCCCACTGGGACCAATGTTAAACTAAGTTTTGCTACTAGTGGCCATGTTGGAAGACGGATCAGCACCAAAGTAACAAGCTTGGTCAAAATCTCACAAGTTTCATTTATGCAATGTTTGAATTGAATCCATTCAATGGTTTTCCATGATTCTTTGTATGCATTTCCCCTTAGGGTCCAATTCATTGCTGGCAGCCATGTTGGATGATGGATCAGCACTGAAGTAACAACAATTGGTCAGCTTCTCATAAGCAAAGTTTGGATAAAATCTATTAAGCAGTTCTCTAGAAGATCTTTTGTTAAATTAAGTTCACAGCTGGTGACACTTGGTCAGCACCTGACAGGCATCATTCATGTCATGTTTGATTTAATCCATTCAGCAGTTCTCTAGAAGATCTTTGTGTGCATTTCCCATAGAGTCCAATGCTGTCGGTCATGTAAGATGACAGATTGGCACCAAAGTAATAACACTTGGTCAGCACCTCATAAACATCAGTCATGCCAAGTTTGGTTCAAATCCATTTAGTGGTTCTAAAGTAGAAGTTCTTCGTATGCATTTTCCCATAGGGTCCAATGTTAAAATTAAGATCCCCGCTGGCGGCTATGTTGGATGATGGATCAGCACCTCATAAGCATCATTCATGCCAAGTTTGGTTCAAATCTTTTCAGTGGTTCTCAAGAAGAAGTTCTTTGTACGAATTTTCTTAATAGGTCAAATGGTAAACTAAGTTCCCCGCTGGCTGCCATTTTGGAAGCGGTCGGCAAACTTGAACGTGTTCAATAAAATATAGTCCTCAACATGCTGAACATTTTTGCAATTTAAACTTGACCTCTATCTGAAAGTGTTTTTGAAATATAGGACACAAAGTAAAAAATCACGAAAAATTTGACCAATAAAGGGCCACAACTCATATAAAGGTACTTGGATTTTCTTCAAAATATCCATGTGGGTAGATCTTAACATGCTGAACATTTTTGCAATTTTGACTTAAAATCTATCTGTTATAGTTTTTTTAATTAAAAATAAAAAACTTCAAAATTTTGAAAATATTACGGAAAAAGGGCAATAACTCTTAGACAGGTCATCAGATTTTCTTCAAAATTTCAGCATGGATAGATCTTCTCATGCTGATCCTTTTTACTCCTTCAGATTTTTGATATCTGGAACGCTTTTTGAGTTATTTGCCAAAAACTGTAATTTATCCCCATGTTCTACTTTTAGTAATGGCAGCCATGTTGTTTGACCTAAGACATACAAATAACAAATTTGAAACTAGATACCCTAGTGATGATTCAATTAAAGATTGGTTCAATTTGACCCAGTGGTTTCAGAGGAGAAGATTTTTGAAAGTGAGTTAACAATGGACGGACGCCGGACGCCAAGTGATGGCAATAGCTCACCCTGGCATAGCCAGGTGAGCTAAAAAGACTATCAATTTCACTATGCCAAGGTGAGCTAAAAAGACTATCAATTTCAATTATTTCTTTTCTACATTAGGTGTACCTCTTGCTGCATGTAATCAAATGCGTTGGTAACACCAGCATTTGTTCCATAGTCCCTCTTTATAGCATTTCCCAGTAATTCAGACTTTTCTATACTGCTCTTGATCTGAAAAATATAGTACAGTTGGACTTTGATGTCTCGAACTTCAATAACTCGAACACCATGGATGTCTTGAACCAATTTTGTGGTCACTTCATTCAAATTTAAACATTGTGCTTCCTTGATAGCTCGAACATCTCTTTAGTTAGAACTGTTTTCATTGGTCCCTTGGGTGTTCGAGCCATCGAAGTTCTACTGTATACATATATATTCTTTATAGAATTTTTCATACTGCTCTTGATCTGAAAAATCAATTATTCAGACTTTCCTACACTGCTTAAGATCGAAAAAATATACATACTGTAAATATAAACTTGCTAGGGGCTCCTAAAACTTAGTATGAGTAAAGTGCATTTTTGAAAGCCTCATGGTGAATTCAAGATGTAGAATAACAATAAAAACGTTGTTCCTTTGCTTGGTTCTATCATGTATTTGTAGAGACTATGTCCTATGTGCATTTACTCCATTGTCTTTCAATGTATATTATCATACATCATACCTCTACAGAATGTAATCAATTACTTACATAGAAAATATATGCACATTGTCTTAATATATCAAATATATTTGTATGAGGCTTAGAAACAGGTAGAATTGCGAGGTTTACCGAGCATTTCTCACCCGTATTGCCGCAAGTACAAATAAATTTAATATTTTCATACAATGTAAATGTTTTGTTTTTATCCTGCAAATCAATGTGGTCATTTTTATTTATATTTTGTGCTAAAATCTTTTGTTTCTTCAATTTTTTTTAGTGGGAAATTGCAGTGTATTCTTCAGAAAAAGACAACGTCATGATATATTTCAGGCAGCGAACCAGTTGGCAATGCAAGGTAACATTGAATAAATACATCAGGGAACCAGGAGACTGTATCTGTATAGCTAACAAGATAAAGCTTTGAGAAATACATAGGCCTCTAACTTATGGTTGCAAGATAAAAGTATGTACATCCAAAATATATGAATCAAATGAATAACAGTACATGCAATGAATCAAATAAATACCAGGACATGTAATTTGTTCCAATCTTCAAAAGGCTATAGTATTAATTCTCAACCACATAGAGACTTAAATACTGTACAATTATTTTTTTAAGTCTTTCAAAAGTTTGTCATAAAAACAGATTTTTTATAAATTATAAATATTTTTTTCTTTTTTCTTTTTTTTGTTTTTTTTTGTTTTGTTTTTTGTTTTGTTTTGTTTTTTTTTTTNGGGGGGGGGTTATTATGTTAAATCTTGTATGCTAGGTAAACTGGTAAATTTCATGTCCATTAGTATTCTTGTTTTCTATCATCATATTGAATTTAATTTTTTCTTTGATTTTAGATGGTTAAAACTTTGGATTTTTAGAACATAGAAATAAATTTCATTTTAGGACCCCCAAAAAAAACTGATTTTCAGTTTTCTACATCTAAGAGTTTTCCGGTTAAATATTTGTTAGAAATTTGTTACAACAAGATAACTCAATGAAATGTTGATGAGGAACTTCTCCATACCATATAGGTAAGTCCCAAATTAGATACACTGATGGGAATTGATCCTGCAATGCATGTCAAATCTTTTATTGCATACTTTAAGGGGATTTACACAGACACTTCAAATGTACCAGAGAACCAGGAAGTAAATTAAAATTTCATCATTTTTTTATCCATCAGACATGACTCACAGGAAACCCTTGAGGCTATCTAACATCCAGATTCAGAAACAATAATGAGTCTGTTCCCACACATAACCATTTCTATGTAAAAATTTGCTGACCCACCATATTCCCTGAGTTACCACAATAAACTACACATGTTACAGTCTCCAAATTTAAAAAAAAAGAAATTCTGTAAGTATAAATAACCTATCTTAAGCCTCAACTACACATACTTATAACTGGAAGTATCATAAAAATCAATTCTTCAAATTTGAAGTGTTCCTACTTGAAAATTTCTCAGTAGCATTTAATATCATGCTCGTACAATGTCGGAAAGTCCTTTAAAAGTGAATTCATCATTGAGTATAATGTATACATTTTTCATCGTTCTGATTATATCAAGAAAATTGAAATATTTGAGGTGTTTGAAATTACACATTTTCTATGAGCATGAATGATAATAATTCAACCTTACATATAAAATTACCAATTAGTAGTAAATAGTACAACAGTGCAACATCTGGATCATTGTAATACAAATTTATTGCCCATTCTGAACCATCTAACAATGTTAGTTTTGTCAGTCTTTGATGTCTGAATGACTCAAACATTTGGTAAAGTTTGACTGCCATTAATGATGAAAATACTGCTGTACCTATGAAAACTTTGTCACAATAGTGAAACAAGAGTTGTCAGAAGACAACATAGCTCGCCGGGGATTCCAGTAACCTCAATGCACAATAAATTCGAAAGAAAGCTTTCTTCACAAGAAAGTCACATATGAAATATAAACACCCTATCACAAAACAACTTAATTCTAGAAGCAAAATTGAAGTTTTTAAAAAATTGTCCTCAGGGCAAGGTCAAGGTCAAAATGTCTATAAATATGGTACCATTAGAAAGCTCTCATCAAAAGAACGTCACATAACAAATATGAACATCCTACCACTAAACATCTTAATTCTAGAAGCAAAGTTAAAGTTTTTAAAAAAATTGCCCTCAGGGCAAGGTCAAGGTCAACATGTCTAAAAGTATGGTACCAGAAGAAAGCTGTCATCATAAGGAAGTTACATACCAAATATGAACGCCCTACCACTAAAAGCCTACCTTCTAAAGGCAAGGTTAAAGTTTTACAACAAGAGTGGACCCTAATAGATGTCTCGCCCGTCCCTGCTTGTCGCTAAAACAGTCATGCACTACTCAAGAGCAACCTACAAGCCAAATATTATTACCATTCCACTTACAGTAATTAAGAAACTATTCTAATCAGAAACACTCAACTTTGTTCACTAGACCATGAAATTGAGGTCAAGGTCAAAAGCCATATGGCAGACTGACATGTACTAACCAAAACCAAGCTATATACCAAATATCATTGACCTATGGCTTGTAGTTATTGAGAAACAGACTTAAGCAAAGAAACTTAACCTGGTCACTGG
>MJUU01048871.1:0-17137 GCA_002080025.1 Modiolus philippinarum
CTGTCTACGTAGGCGTTGTTGTAACATTTAGATGAGGAAATTTTGCACTTGTTTCATGCCTTGCTTAATTTTCTTTTCTAGAGATAATGTTCCATCCCAGTTGACTTGGATGTGCATATCCCTGTATAGATTTGTGAGCAATATCAATAAATTTTCCGAATTTCCATAGTGGTTCATCTTTTGTAAGAGAATTGATTTCATGGTTCAGTTCATTAAAAAAAGTTCTGTATCAAAGTTTACTTAAAATGTTTCTCTGATATTCTATTTTCCATCTAATACGACTTCTGTGCAGTTTAATAGATGCTACCAGAAGTGAATGGTGAATGAAAGGATATGGAGTAAATGCGCATGTTTGCAATTGATTTTACGTTGCATTCAAGTGTTTATCTACTCTTTCGTTGAATGTACTTAGTTATATTTTTGAAAAAAGCTGAGTTACCTTTTTTTTCTATAATTAGATTTGTTCTTTTGTCCTTGCATATTTTAAAACTGATGTTAATATTCCCGATTTCAGCACACACGGTATATCTAGAGCATTCATGATTTTGTTCATGACATTGTTTCTCCACATATTTGTGTTTTCAGCTGTAATTCCATCTATACGTATGGAAATTGACCCCCTTCAACTTTTTAAAGCTTCTGGTACTTCTTTTTTTCTGTGATTGGTGTCATATTTTATTCTTTTTTACTGAAATGCCTTCAAATGCTAGCATTTGATTGGTTTAGCCAATGATAGATTTATCAAGGAATCTAAAACGGACTACATACGAGAAGGGTAATTTCGGACATGCGTCGTAATATTTCGGACAGACGGAGGGAAATTTCGGACACATTAGGAAATTGAATATTATGAGTAGTTGCGATTCTTGCAAATGAATGGTTTTAATTGGCAAATAAAATTTGTTTTGTTGTTATGTCGCCCAGGTAGTTTTTTTACAATGAAATTATATGTGCAGTGCGGCCATATAATGTGAGTTCAACTGCTTCTAACTACTTATTGTGCCATCATTGCCGACGTTGTACCTGAATTCCGTACGTTTCGGACATGATTGTTCCGAAACACCCGATGTACTTCCTGGTTTGGCAACACAAATAGAAAAAATCGGCTCTGAATGAAAGAAATAAGAGGAAAACAAACAAAGACCACTCAATCCTGAATGCACCAATCGTCATGTCCAAGACCAACTGGAAATCCATACCAAAAACGCAAACACAATCAATTATCAACATAACCAAAGAAATCGTCAGATAACAGGAATTCAAGTAAAGATGATAATATAAAAGTCGTTGTGTGTGTGAAATATAAAACATATTGATATTGCAATTATTTTTGTTTCTGTATATGGCCGATTCGACAACTATCAAATTAACTTACACCGAATTTGACCCTTCACTGGATTGTCCACCTGATGATGGTCCCTGTCTCTGCAGGGAGTTCACAAAACTTGTGCTTATTTGTGATGTAAATGAACACTTTGTGTTTGTCATTGTTTTTGTTCTTTGTTTTTGTTGTGTGGTTGTAGCTTTTCTGATTTATGATTATTTTGAACTACATTTTTGTAAGTTACCAACCCTTCGGTTTGTTGATTTGGCATTCGTTTACCGTTCTATGCTGATGTGAACTAACTGTATTCCAATAACAACGGGCTCTGAAGAGCCTGTATCGCTCACCTGGCCCTTGATTAACATAGACATTTTATGTTAAAGAGCCCTTATATATAATTAAACTATAAATCCAATATCCCTAATTAGTTAAAGGGGAGAAGACCTCTGTTAGTTTAACATTGAACCCCATGGGAAACACCAAGTTCCCCACTGGCTGCCATGTTGGATATCGCGCTGACCCGAAAAACACCTTTTCGCAAGGGACCATTCAATGACTATTGCGGCCAAGTTTTGTTCCATTTGGCTAAGTACATTCAGAGGAGAAGATCTTTGAATGTGTTATCCATAGGGTCCAATGTTATAACTATATTCCCCACTGGCGGCCATGTTGGATATAGTGCGATCCTGAAAAACACCTTTTTTGCAAGGGACCACCTAAGGCTTATTGTGGCCAAGTATGGTTCCAATTGGCTCAGTAGTTTCAGAGAAGAAAATATTTGAAAGTGTTTTCCCATAGGGTCCAATGTTAAAACTATGTTTCCCGCTGGCAGCCATCTTGGAAATCGGGCGGACCTAAAAAACACCTTTTTGTAAGGGACCACCCAAGGACTATTGTGGCCAAGTTTGGTTCCAATTGGCCCAGTAGTTTCAGAGAAAAAAAATTTGAAACTTTTTTTTGTCGTTTCCTTTCCTCTTTTTCTTGTTTGATTTTTGCCTTTATTTCCTTTTTCTCTGTCAATTCTCTCTTCTGTTTTAAAATGTCTTCGCTCGTTAGTAAACGGTGTGATGTTATTTTTTTAGGGTTTGACTTCAGTTTTGATTGTTGTTCAGTTGTATTGGGTGGCAAGAAAATACTTTCAATTTCATTGCTCCAAAGGCTTGTTGAAATTTCCTCGGTGGGTATATTTTCAGAAGTACCGTTGGTCGAACCGGTTACTTTTTCAAAATCCCCCGATATTATCAATTGCAACAAAAGTTCTGGGTCGTCAATTCGGGGAGCATCACCTGAATTCAAAGGTAATATTTGACTGCCTTTCGAGTCATCAGTCGGTAGTTGCAGATCATGCAATTGAATTTTGTTGCTTTGTTCAATTGTTACTATTTCAGTACTTTCCGGATGACGATCCTGTGTCTCTTCAGCATGTATTTCTACTTGAGTTGTTTCCGGATGAGCTGTAGTTATCAACTGGATTTTGTCTGTTGGTTTAGACGGCCCGAATGCTGACGATTGTATAGCATTTCTGTTCATTGGGTAGATACCACATGCTTTAAAGCCACTGACGATATTTTCAACAGAAAATGCCTTGTCCCAAGCATTTTTTACCAATCCTGGAAAACTTCATTTGTTTACAGAATTTAATATGCTTTTGTAAACGAATTCTGAACATTCAACATTAAATGCATTGCTAAAAGGTCCAAATACGGCCCGGTCTTGAGGTTGGAGTAAGTGAGTCGTATGAGGTGGCAGAGAAAGTATGTGAATTCCATTTTGAGTTGCAAGTTCTAAATGGCCAGGGATTCGTGGGACCAATGGCCGTCCAAAATCAGTAATTCGGGGCCACATTCCTCAAGAAAAATGTCCCTAAACCACTTCTCCCCAATCTTATCGTTCATCCACCCATTCTCCTGGAAGGACCATTTTGTACCTTGAGGTGCTGCCTCTGTATTGAAACCATGTAAAGAAGCAGCGGTTTTACCTTTTACTACAAACATAGGTGGCATCCACCTCCCTACAGCATTAACACATGCCATAACGGTAACATTTGTGCGGTTATTGCTTGTTTTACGAACAACGTTGCGTGCTTTTTTTCCGCAATTACTTTGATGGGATTATGTTCAAAGCTCCGCCCAGTCTCATCACAATTCCAGATTAGATGTGGATTATCCTGGAGATTGAGATCTACCATCAGTTTTTGAAGTTCATCGAAATAATTATTAGTAGCCAGTGGGTTTGTCATGGATGCCCTGGAAGACCCCAATTTTTCGGGACGACGAATGGAAAGCCCAGGGTGTCTTTTCTTAAGACCCGTCCACCAATCTTTAGACGGTGTCAGATTTTTGAACGGCGTTACTCTAAGTTTTTTACATATTTGTCCAGTTCTCCGTAGTAACTGGCGCCTTGATATGCCTATACCTTATCTTGAAGCTTCTTTAATGGTTTCAACAATTTTGTTTTCAACCTCACCTGGGAGAGCTGGCTTTCTCCCAGGGCTTGTATCTAGATCATATTTCCCTGATATCCTATCATACAGAGTAGAGCGTGGGACATTTTATGTTTGCGCGGCTTTTCTGATTGATAACGATCCATTTTTGACAGCTTGTAAGGCGTTTGTAACGTCTTCTTTATTATAATTTGAGACATATTTTCTCCTTTTCTTTCTTTGAGACTTCTTTGCCATTCTGAAATTAAAAAGATTTCTTATTCAAGATCGACTTTAATGAAAATGATTTAAGGATATGGGATACAATTCAAATTCAAGCCAAAACTCTGTACAAAATAAACATATCAGTGGCGGATCAAGAGGGGGGGGGGCAGGGGGCCGGGCCCCCTCTTAGGTTAGAAAATATTTAGAATTCCCAGAGTTTTTTTTGAAAATCAGGTTCCGCGCCCCATTGGAAAAAATATGGGTCTGGTCCCCTCTTGCAGAAAGTCCGGATCCGCCACTGCATATATGACAAATAAGCCAATCTAGAAGTACAAATCTACCCTTTTACCATTTCTATCAGTTATTTACCGTCTCGGAAAATAATCAAACGCATATGAATACAAAAAATTGCTTTTCTACACCTCAAAAGATCCATACCCATCATCATCATTAATGTTTTGCATACTGTCCGTACTTTTAAGTCAAGGTTATTTCACGGTAGTAAAACTTCGGACACTTATTTTTCACTACTTTTTTAATTAAAAAAAAAAAGAATTCTTTAAATTAAAGACATGTTTCTGAAAGCAAAATTCATACTTTCCATAAAAAGAACGAGCACAATAATTGTTTGTATATATACTTACGTTTAAATGCTATATTCAATCTTTGGGCTTCACGCTCTTCAACTAAAAAGTTCGGAACGCCTCTTTGTTCGACAACCGTTCCCGATTTTAAGTTTCCGAATAAAGATATTTTTAGAAACCGGTGCTTTCCATTATTTTTACGCAAGCCGATATGGTGTAATTGCGTGGTAGGCGTGTCAGAAAAGAAAACTACAACGTTTTTATACGCCCGTCTAATGACGGACGTATTATGGTATACCGATGTCCGATTGTCCGTCCGTCTGTCCGTCTGTCCGTCCGTTTCATATGTCGCGCTCTAACTTGACAACCCTTTGGCCAATTCACTTCAAACTTTGTAGAGGTATTGGATATGATGGCCTCACGATCTGTATACTTTTTTGTGAAATTTCCATTTTTCTTTCAAGAGTTATGGGACTTTATTGTCAATTTTAAGAGAATTTTTACATGTCGCGCTCTAACTTGACAACCCTTTGGCCAATTCACTTCAAACTTTGTAGAGGTATTGGATATGATGATGGCCTCACAATTTGTATACTTTTTCGTGAAATTTTCATTTTTCTTGCAAGAGTTATGGGACTTTATTGTCAATTCTAAGGCAATATTTTACATGTCGCGCTCTAACTTGACAACCCTTTGGCCCATTCACTTCAAACTTTGTAGAGGTATTGGATATGATGGCCTCTCGATCTGTATACCTTTTCGTGAAATTTCCATTTTTCTTGCAAGAATTATGGGACTTTATTCATCAATTTTAAGGTAATTTTTTACATGTCGCTCTCTAACTTGACAACCATTTGGCCAATTCACTTCAAACTTTGTAGAGGTATTGGATATGATGGCCTCACAATCTGTATACTTTTTCGTGACATTTCCATTATTCTTCCAAGAGTTTTGGGACTTTATTCATCAACTTTAAGGCAATTTTTTACATGTCGCGCTCTAACTTTTTTTTTTTAACAACAGATAACATTTGTATTCACCAGATAGCTTGTTACATTGGCCATTAGGAGTCCAAGCTCCTCCTAATGGTCCCTGTTATATTCCGCTATTTACCCAGGGTAGTAAATAGCTGCTGCAATAAAACATAAATATATCACATCAGTACAGTATTTGATTTCAAAATAAACATTTTTTAATCATTATTAAATTAGGATTTTCATTTTCTGCATACACTCTTTGCTTAAATTCATTGGCAAATATATTGAAAATATTTATATATTTTGTTCTACACTCAGATATATAGTATGATTTGTAAATAGAAAAACTTAATATTGTTAAAAAATAATTAAACCAGAAATATGACTCATCAAACATTTTATATCCTAAAGTAAGGTGTTTTAATATTATCTAAAAAGATATACTTTTAATGAGAATTTCATATATTTTTTCCCAAAAATCTACCAGACAAGAACAAGATATGAAATAATGTTGATAATCTTCAACATTTCCACAAAAGTTACAACAATCATTGTCAGTTATTTTCCATTGCAATAACAGTTTTTTAGTCGGAATGATATACTGAATAAGTTTCCACCTAAATATTTTTAATTTATTCTCTTGTATATATATGAAAATGAATTTATATATCTTATCAACAGACAAAAATTCTTTTACGTTAAAAAATCTGAACCACTTACTTAAACCGATAGATGGCTCGAATTTATTTTCTATGAAAAACTCATATACACATTTATTTGATATAACGGAAATATCTAGATTATTCCATAAAATTTTGTGTCTTTTGAAGTTAACCACACTCTTAACAGAATTATCTGATTTTAAAATTACTTTCCACTCTTTTGGTAAAGATTGTCTAAGAATATTAATTTCAGCCATCCAATTTGATTTATGTTTTAATTTGTTCATTATTATTTCTTGTGAAATACATCCATTCTCGTCAATTATGTCATTTACATAAAAAATGTCACTTTTGATCCAGTTTTCAAAAACTAAAGTTTTATTTCCAAAGTTAATATATCTATTATTCCACAATAATTGCTTCCTTATTTCTGTAAATGTGTTAGGCCTTTTTAATTTGTCACAATGTGACATATTCCAACATTTCACTATTTCTTTGTAAAATTCCGGAATATGTTTCAAATATTCATGAACATTAACATAATTCGTCTGAAAAATTAACCAATTTATACCCAAAGCATTGAAATATTTTAGAGGTATAACTTTCCAATTAACCATATCATCATTTACTAATCGTTTAACCCAATAGACTTTTAGAGATCTAAAATAACTCTTAAAGTCAATCATTTGTAAACCCCCATCTTTATAAAACCCGATTATTCTATTCCGTTTTACTTTGTCTGGTTTGTGTTTCCAAATGAATTTAAAACATCTACTCTCTATTTGTTTTAAATAACTATTTGGTACCGTACAAACAAACCCAATAAATGTAAATATTGGCATAATAAGTGCCTTAATTATCAAAATCTTTCCTAAAATTGACAAGTTTCTTTTTTCCCACGCATCAAGCAACTTATTCATTTTATTTATTCTATTTTCCCAGTTTAATTTTTCACATTTTTTTTTACAACAGCCAAAGTACACCCCAAGAGCTTTTACTGGTCCATTTGTCCAATTAATTTCTGCAATTTTATCTCTACACGATTTTAATTTTCCTACCCACATTCCCTCCGTTTTATTTCTATTTAATTTTAAACCCGAGAAAGACCCAAATATTTCTATTTCGTTCATTGCCAGCTCGACATCTTGTTTTGAACTACAAAACAAGGTAGTATCATCCGCCAACTGAGAAATTTTTATACTGTGATTCTGTTGGTCTATTTTGATATTAATCCCTTTAATACCTTTGTTGCTCCGCAACCTTGAAGCCATTATTTCTACGGATAAAACAAAAAGCAAAGCAGAAAGAGGACATCCTTGTCTTATTCCTCTCGTATTTTTAAAGACCTCGGATATCCATCCATTATTCATGACACAAGTTTGTATATTGCAGTATAGAGTTTTAACCCACCCAATAAAAGAATCATTAAACCCAAAATGTTTCAAAACAGTTAGCATAAAATTCCATTCCAACGTGTCAAAAGCTTTAGAAAAATCCACGAATACTATTGCCCCTTCAATTTTGTATAATTCAGTATAGTCTATTATATCTTGTATTTGTCTAAGATTAAAACCTATGAATCTCCCTTCTACATAGCCAGTCTGATCATTATTAATCATATCTGGAAGAATTTGTTTCAAACGTTGAGCAAGAACATATGATAACAGTTTTAAATCAACATTCAATAGAGAAATGGGTCGATAATTATCCAATGAAAGATGATCCCCCTTTTTAAAAAGAAGTGATAGTACACTTGTGCGTTGTGAATACGTAAGGTTCTGCTCTTTATAACCTACATTAAGAACTGTAACTATAATGTTCTTAAGTTTTACCCAAAATGTCCTATAAAACTCTACTGTTAAACCATCCAATCCCGGAGACTTATTTAGTTTCATTTTAAAGATCCTCAACTGTGATATCCCCATCACAAATTGAATGATTAATTTCATTTATTTTTAGAGTACGATCTGTATCAAATATATACTGATCGCTAAGTTCTTTGTCTGGGTTACTCGATAAATATAATTTTTCGTAATAAGTCTTTATACATCTAAAAATATCCCCCTGGTCTGTAATAACCTCTCCTTCCCTTGATTTTAATTTATTAATTAATTTTTTAATTTGTCTCTGTTTTCCTAAACCTAAGAAATATGAATTATTTTTTTCACCAAACTCAATCCATTTTTCCTTAGATCTAATTTGTGCCCCTTTAGCTTTTTGTTCGTAAATTTTGCCAATTTCAGTTTCGAGCTCATATATTTCGCTATTTATAAGATATATAATGACCTCATGATCTGTATACTTTTTCGTGAAATTTCGATTTTTCTTGTAAGAGTTATGGGACTTTGTTTTCAATTTTAAGGCAATTTTTTTACATATTGCGCTCTAACTGAAAAGTACTTTGATCGGCTCACTTTAAACTTTGCAGATTAATTTCTTAAAGAGAAATCAAGCTTAATTAGGCAGAAGGGTGACAACGGGCGTATCATGCGACTTGGCGCAGCTGTTTATTAATACAGGGTGTCCGAAATTTGGCACCTGTCCGAATATTGACGAACGTCCCCTAATATGCAAAGTGTACCATCAAAATCTTTCCCATCACATTGTAATCCTCTGGTACCTTGTGGTCCAATATGCCGCTGTTTATTGATCAATTTATCAAATATTTTACATAGATTCTCTATTAATACAAAATAACTTTGATTTTTCATTTGGTCAAATGTCAAACATTAAAATAGCTAAAATAAACAATGAAGGGATATGGAGTAAATGGGAAACCCGATTTTCTGTAACCTTGATACCAAGTTTTATTTGATCTTGCATGAAAAAAATTATCAAATCCAGAAACTACTATTTACGTGCCTATTACCTTGAAATAGCAAGAAATGTCCCAAAATGATGCATCAATACTGGATATGTTTCTACAATGTCTGTCCAAACTGTATATTGTCGTTAGTTTTTTGTTGTTTTGTATTTGTTTTTTTTTCTTGTTTTTTGTTTGTTTGTTGTTTTTTTTTTGCTTTGCTTTTCTGTTATTATGTCATTGTCGTCTGCTATTGATCACAAGCTTGTTTAAACTGGCCGAGATAATTTTCTTTTCTAGTACTCCGCGGAAAATTTGTTTTCTGCATGTATATAAGGAGAATATCTCGCAGGTGTAGAGTGTGTATTCTCTCACGTTCATAACTGTGTGTTTATTACAGGGAAAGATAACTAGAGGCTCGGATACTTAGCCTTTATCGCTCACCTGACAAAATACTTCTATGCCATGCATGACTAAAACGATGTTTTTACCAACGGGGTCTAAAGTTAGCTATGTTCTCCATTAGCACGCGTGTTTTTTTTTGTCCTATTGAAATGAGTAAACTTTGCAAAGGACCTTCTATACATCATTCCAATACAGTCTAGCTGCTTCAATGGTTTCAGAGAAGAAGATGAAACTGTAATTTTTCCCGTAAAGTCCAATGTAAATACCTACGTTCCGCGCTGGTCGCCATGTTTTTTGTCAAATCGGAATAACATGAGCAATCATTGTAAAGGACCTATAGTATATCATTCCGGTAAAGTTTGGTTGAATTTGCTAAAGCGGTTTCAGGGGATAAGATGGAAAATGTGATTTCCCTAAAACTTTGCTCTTTGCTGGCGGCCATTTTTTTATCGGATGAGAACGAAATGAGCAATCTTTGTAAAGGATCTTTAGTACATCATTCCTGTTGGTTGGTTGAATTTGCTTCAGCGGATGAAAATGTACTTTTCCCATAGAGTCCAATGTTAAACTATGTTCCGTACTGGCGACTGTTTTTTTTACCGGATCAGACTGAAATAAGCAATCTTTGTAAAGGACCTTCTATACATCATTCCCGTAAGGTTTGGTTGAATTTTCTTTAGCAGGTTCAGAGAAGAAGATGAAAATGTGATTTTCCCTAAGGTCCAATGTTTTATTATGTTCATTGTTGGCGACCATGTTCATATCAGATCAGAACGAAATGAACAATCTTTGTATGGGACCTTTAGTACATCATTCGATATTCCTGTAAAGTTTTGTTGAATTTGCTTCAGTGGTTTCAGAGGAGAAGATGAAAATCTGATTTTTTCCCAACAGGGTGCAATGTTAAATCTAAGTTCCGTGCTGGGGGCCATGTTCTTTATCGGATCGGAACAAAATGAGCAATCTTTGTAAAGGACCCTATATACAGCATTCCTGTTAAGTTTGGTTGAATTTGCTTCAGTGGTGTCAGAGGAGAAGATGAAAATGTGAAAATTTAACAGACGACGGACGGACGTACGACGGACGCCAAGTGATGGCAATAGCTCACACTGGCCCTTTGGGTCATTCAGCTAAATAATGATATAGTTTATCCTTGGATTATTTTTTTGTTATGTCTGGAATCAGTTAAAGGGTATAACTTGGGATTTCCACAGTATTTTTATTGACTATGCACGTAGTTCAAATCAAAGTATATTCACTGGAAGTCAAAGCAATTACTTTACATTTTTTTTGTCCTGCGTTCATCGTTTTATAAATCTTAGGGCTAATATTGTTTGGGAGATAAATATTATGTACAATAAAACATTAATCTTGTTAAAGCCTATCGAGATTACTAGCTTGAAGAAGAAAAAAGGTAATAAGCTTGACGTGGTCCAAAGTTAAGGTTCAGTATTTGTTGTTTAAAACGCACCAGAATTAATATACATCGGCAAACGAATACTGAAGCAAGAACTTGATGTCTATCAAAAGATTTTGTATTGTTTGGTTTACTGCACTGGAATGTATCATTATTAAATCTATTATATACTTTCTCAGAGGAATCATTGATCGAGTTGCCTAATAAACTGAATTTCTCAATAAAATATTGTCTACTACTCTTCGCAACAAGTTGTCCGCCATTTCTGTTGAATCATGCAGTGTTAATCACTGTTGTAAGTATAAACAGACATCTTTTGTGGGGACTTTGTGGATTTTCCTTTCTCATCAATTCATTCTTTGTACGATTCGCATCTGTTAGCTATGCATCTTCAAAGGCATGTAAGACCTTGAATTCTCCTGAAGTAGTTAGCCATTCATGGATGGTGCTGTTATCTGATAGCTACATGTATGGTTTGCTTGACATTGCCTTAGTGGGTTCCTTTGCATTCCAAATTATATTTTGTTTGATTGATTAATATTTTTTTGTTAAATGAGGTTATTTGTTGAATACTTAACCGTATATATTTGTAATATTCAATTTTGATAAGTTCTTGGTTAACTGTTTTCATCTAGTTATACATGTCATAATTGTAATATGCTCAAATTTATGAATATTTTGTTGCGATTAGATCGTTCAGTTGGTCAGAAATGTAGTTCTGTCCCGCTATAGTTGTACAAGAACATTATCAGTACGCAAGAGTGTCCCAATTTAAGTCTTCCAATGGAGTTTGCCAACATATATAACGACATGAAAATGACAAAGTCAGTACAGATATCTTCCAAATATAGTGGCTCGCCATATATCATAAATGTAAATATAAATTTATATCTCTTATCCAAAGGTAAACAGACATAACCGATCAAGTAAAAAATACTAGTTCTCTTATCAACTTTACCCAGGTAGTTTTACACATGTGAATAAGAAATCACATTAGATCAACACTGCATTATGTAAGTTGGAATAAGTACTTATTTCTTTTGTATTTTATGTAGGTTATATTTTATTTTAATGTTTGTATTATGGTAATTTGTTTACCATACATTTCTCCTTCTGTTTTAAACAGATGCACGTGGGAATATTGTGCTGCCGGGCTTTTTAACTGTACAGTGCTAATCAGTCCTAGGTTGCAATGTTTAGTCTTACGATATACAATATTCAGGAATGTCACAAATTTATATGCCATGACTATCTATACATCCAATTGGGCATAAATAGCACTCTTGAATGCCATTAAAATGAGCAATGAAACAATTTGTGACGTATTTAATCATATTCACGTTGTTTGCACGAAACCAATACTGCCTTAAAAATGCAAAGTTCGGAATGCTTGATCTGCATGATGCCCTAACAATATTCAAATCAAAATACATAGGGTCTTATGCTGAATACATCCATTAAAACCCTTCCGTCAACGACAATTATAAATGAAGCCTTAGTCATGAATTTCATGTTATCCATTACCACCTTGACAGTGTCACTTGCGGTTTTCCGTCGGTTAAATTGTGGGCCGCCATGTCTTTATGCCGTCGAAGTTACCCGGCAAAGTTAACGGCCATGTTTTTTATTTCAGTGTTAAATTAACAATGAAGGGATATGGAGTAAATGCAAATGAGACAAAGTCTCTACAAATACATTGGAAAAATAAGCAATGGAACAACGTCTTGAAGTCACCATGAGGCCTTCAACAATGAGCTTTACTTAAATCCTTTCACTTTACACACGATTTTCTAATCGTTTTTAGCTCGTATTTCTCGATGTATTTCTCTTCTGGCTTATTTATATGCATATAGGTTTGGGTCCACTGATAAAGATTTCTTTACTGCCGGACACTTTTGTCTTCGGTATATTCCACATAGTTTCCAAATTTTGGTTCAGCTCTTCGAGCATCGGCATAAATACTTTCAAAAGTTCTTATCAGTGTTAATTCAATAAGCTCTAAAAAGACTTGATATCGGCTGTTGCGTAGGAAGCGATGGTCGCTTAGAGCAGAATTCTTGTACCAATATCTATAATACCGATAATTTTATCATATATGGAATTGATTAAGACGTCAGAAAGTAAAATCTGCTGGTTCCGAATATACTTTTCTATTATGTGTTGCATTATTGTTTGCCGAAAACTTATTCGACTTTAATCTGATCCCAAACCAGGATTCTTCCTAATGTTTTCATGCTACTTCTAAAGTATTTCCTCTTTTTCGTGAAGGTGTCTGATCAACCAATTTTTTCTCTCTACGTTTTTTTGCCCCATCAGGACCAAACGCTTGCTTTGTAGTTCATTTTGAACAATACATGTATCAGATGAGTAATTAATGAGTTTCCCATTTTCGAGCACAGGACAGTAACAATGTTTCGTGTCTAAATACCAGATCATACCACAATTCGTATATCTTTTCAAAAGTATATCCTTTATTTTGTCACTGCTTTTTCTCCGTCGTTATGACAGTTCTACAAGCTCGGGAGTGTTGAGGCCTCGTATCTTACTTTTGACAAATCGGTCGTACAGCTGAACTGATTCGTAATGATGTCCAAACGGTATCTAGCAGTTCTTAGACACAAAGCTACGGAGGGGTGATTTCATGTTAAACCATTGTTGTGACGTCATTCTATTGTATTAACTGTGTATTCTTTGTAAAGAACCCACGACTTCCCCTCTATTGTTTTCTCCAACTAAAAGTTTAAAAACGTCCCGAGGAAAATGTATGTTTACTACATTTCACTGCGATATGGTTGTCCGATTAAGCGAAATAGTTTTGTTCGCATCGAGTGTTGTGATACCTTCGATAGGCACGGTTCTTTTTTATTTTCGGAGGGGGTGGGGTTGTGGGGTTTTTATCCCGATTTGAGAAACGTTTAGGACCGCATGCTAGGAAATTTTGTTCCTTGTTGGGCCAGTTGGGCCAGTTATTTATTTTACTGAATGAACAGCGTGAGGGCTAGATTATTTTTTAACCCAGGTGATGGTGTCAGAGTTTTCTTAGCATAGACCGGGGCCAGAAATCCCAGCCCCATCCCTGAAAATTAAATGGTTCGTGCTTTACTGGGTCGTTTATACCAATCTCAGTAATGTATATATTGTACATATTGTAGAAGCTGGCAACATGGTAATTTATATTTCCTTCAAGTACAACTAGATTCAAAATATATGCCTGATAAATACGTGGAAATGTTCTATTTGTTTTCGATCTTTTCTTTTCAAAAATACACATTTGTTACATTAAGAACTACATGTACAAAAACGCGTCTTGTTGGAGTAATGGAGAATACCCCGTATTTGCGTTTACTTACACTATATTCCGACTTTTTCGTGTTTACTTAATTAAGTTCTATGTGAATCAAATAACAAACCTGCTTTAACAGGGGCGAAACCAGAGTGCTTCTCATGAGGGGGAGGGCACAACATAAAACAAAATTATAATATTTTTACGAGTTCCCTCCATTTATCAGTGTAAGTTCAAAATATATACAAAATTCTGCATCCTACTGTGGTCCCGGGGGTCACTCTCTATATACTTGACGGCGGGGAGGTGAAAAGCACAGTTATAGATAACGGGGTTACCAGCTGTGCTGTGGTGATCTAAGAATATATGCATTTAGTAGAAGTGACGTGTTTAAAATTTATCATTGATGTAGCATTGCTCGACAATTAGCAATGAATTCCGCTCAAACCGGTGCTAGAGGCCGTCTCGAACTTGCTATGAGGTATGAGAAAAGCTCATTGTTGAAGGCCTCATGGTGACTTCAAGATGAAGAACAACAATAAAAGCGTTGTTCCATTGCTTATTTTAACCATGTATTTGTAGAGACTTTGTCTCATTTGCATTTACTCCATATCCCTTCATTGTTAATTTTAGACTGGAGTTTGTCTCTCCTGCAGTGTTGAGTCCGTAAAAAGATTCCCCGTGAGAGAGATGCATGCTCTATATACATTTCAGTTATGGTGTACTTGTTCTTGAGAGAATCTTTTATATGGATACGCTATCACACTTTCATATTTTGGCCTTTTTTAATTTTTGTAATTTAAAATTGTTATTCTGACCACCTGTTTATTGTACCCACATCTCATGATTTTATTATGCCAAGTTTTCTTACAAATGGCTCGATGAGTGCCCCGTGGTTGTTTGAATGTTGTGATCGTCTTTTCTCGTCTTTGTCGGGCAGTGGATGACAGCGATTGTAAGAATACTTTGCCAGTTAAGTTTACGTTTGTTGACTATCCCGCACCCGTGGATCATTAGGTTAAAAAGCATGGATGTAGCGTTGCTCGACAATTAGCAATGAATTCCGCTCAAACCGGTGTTAGGGGCCGTCTTGAACTTGCTATGAGGTATGAGTAAAGCTCATTGTTGAAGGCCTCATGGTGACTTCAAGATGAAGAACAAGAATAAAAGCGTTGTTCCATTGCTTATTATAACCATGTATTTGTAGAGACTTTGTCTCATTTGCATTTACTCCATATCCCTTCATTGTTAATTTTAGACTGGAGTTTGTCTCTCCTGCAGTGAGGAGTCCGTGAAAAGATTCCCCGTGAGAGAGATGTATGCTCTATATACATTTCAGTTATGGTGTACTTTTTCTTGAGAGAATCTCTCATATGGATACGCTATCACACTTTCATACTTTGGCCTTTTTTAATTTTTGTAATCTAAAATTGTTATTCTGACCACCTGTTTATTGTGCCCACATCTCATGATTCTATTATGCCAAGTTTTCTTACAAATGGCTCGATGAGTGCCCTGTGGTTGCTTGAATGTTGTGATCGTCTTTTCTCGTCTTTGTCGGGCAGTGGATGACAGCGATTGTAAGAATACTTTGCCAGTTAAGTTTATGTGTGTTGACTATCCCGCATCCATTGATCATTAGGTTAAAAAGCATGGATATAGCGTTGCTCGACAATTAGCAATGAATTCCGCTCAAACCGGTGCTAGGGCCGTCTTGAAATTGCTATGGGATATGAGTAAAGCTCATTGATGAAGGCCTCATGGTGCCTTCAAGACGAAGAACAACAATAAAAGCGTTGTTCCATTGCTTATTATAACCATGTATTTGTAGAGACTTTGTCTCATTTGCATTTACTCCATATCCCTTCATTGTTAATTAAACACAATGTTAGGTATATTTTATATCATTTTTAGCTAACCTGGCCTAAAAGGTCATGTGAGCTTTTGCCATCACTATGCGTCCGTCGTCCATCTGTCTGTCCGTCAACACTTTCAAAAATCTTCTCCTCTGAAACCACTGGGCCAAATGTAACCAAACTAGGCCTGAATCATCACCAGAGTATGGCTTCTCAAATTTGTGTTCGATTAGGCGGTAGGTGAAACATGGCCACCGTTGCTAAAAATAGAACATAGGGGTAAATTGCCGTTTTTGGCCAATAACTTGAAAACCGTTACAGATATCAGGGGTAAAAGTGATCAATATAGCAAGATCTACCTGCCCTGCAATTTTGAAGAAAATCCGAAAACCCATCTCAGAGTTATTGCCCTTTTTCCGTAAAATTATCAAAATTTGTGCATTTTTTATTTTTTATTTCAAAAAGTGAACAGATAGAGGTCAAGTGTAAATTGCAAAAATGTTCAGCATATCAAGATCTACCCGGCCTGAAATTTTGAAGAAAATCCATAAACCCTTGTAGGAGTTATTGCCCTTTTTTCAGTGAATTTTTAAATTTTTTGTATATTTCATCTTTTATTTCCAAAACTATAGAAGATGAAGGTTAAGTGTAAATTGATGAAATGTTTGCCATGCTGTGGCGACTTCAAAACTGATGTTGAAAATTGTTCCTTGACCGCCATTTTCAAAATGACCGCCAAAAAAGGCGGGAAAATTCTACATTGTCCGATTTCAATGAAATTTGGTTTCCAAATAGATATTGATGTTGCGACTTCAAAACCGGTGTTGAAAATTGTTCGTTGACCGCCATTTTCAAAATGGCCACCAAAAAAGGCGGGAAAATTCAACATTGTCCGATTTCAATGAAATTTGGTTTCCAAATAGATATTGATGTTGCGACTGCAAAACCGGTGTTGAAAATTGTTCGTTGACGGCCATTTTCAAAATGGCCGCCAAAAAAGGTGGGAAAATTCAACATTGTCCGATTTCAATGACATTTGGTTTCCAAATAGATATTGATGTTGCGATTTAAAAACCGATGTTGAAAATTGTTTGTTGACTGCCATTTACAAAATGACGTCTTGACTTCTTAAACTGGTGTTGAAAGTGGTCCTTAGCAAGAACGCTTTTTGTCAAAAAA
>MJUU01048871.1:17211-57131 GCA_002080025.1 Modiolus philippinarum
GGCAACTGAAAGCCAGGTGAGCGATACAGGCTCCTGGGAGCCTCTGGTTTCGAAATCTTAAAATCAATAGTTATGACATTTGAAATTGATGCTTATTGCAAACTTTTATCTTTTGAAGTTTTTGTCTCGAAGCTTATTAATAGATAAGAAATTATTGTCAACATAAGCGCTAAAACTATAATCCAAATCCATATAATATCTAAACCAATAAAAAGGACTAAATTCGGAAAGTACAAACATAAATTTCAATGTTTTCTTTCCATCACGACAACTCCTCCCTGCTCCGGTTAGATTCTGTCCCAGAGTCTCAAGAATTTGGCAAAATTATCTTTCCTCTTCTATATGCATATCCAATAATTCTATGGTTCCTGTTTCCACGTCCTCTTTGCCTTTTGTCGAGAGATTGTCTCTTATTAGTGTTAATTTCAAAAGGTTCAAAATTTGCTGGTTGTTGAAATATCTGAATCTGCAATTAATTTAATCTCTGTACCTTATCCTTTTCCACATGTAATTGATCCACAAGGTCCTGAATTTTGTAATGATACTTTACAACTTCTGCTTCCATATTTTGAATTCTGCTTTGGTAATTCATTACTTCTATGTCCAATTTTAACTTCATGCCGACAACTTCATTGTACTCTTCTATATTTTCGTCCTTAAACTTTTTGAATTCCTTGTTGATATCACTATGTTGTTGTTTTATTTCATTCAATTGTTTCTCAAGTTCCACATTTTCACGCTTTAATTTTTGAATAATCCCTAAAATCACCTCGTCTTCATCCTCCAGTAAACGGTTTAGATTCATAATTTCGGTCTTTATGGTATGTACATGCAAGGTATCACTTCGCATTGCCTTTCGGAACTCCGTGCAATCCAAATCAAAGAAGGGTAAATTTTTAAAGATATTTCTGTTTATGAATTTTGTCTCACAGCAAATTTTTTGCTGTTTTATGTCATTCGGCAAATATTGCAAGTTCAATCTCGGCGGTCCGAAATCCATCGGGATTTTAGCAACGCAAATGACTAAACGGTAGTCTAAATGCACCGGGCTCTGCACCAATTGACGTGTTTAGAATTTAAACACTTGGGAACTAGCTGGTAGATTTTCAATAGTTGAATAGTTGAAATGTTAAATATTATAACTAAAACGAGATAAATTCAACAATTTTACAAATAAAAAAATACACATATGGTAATCCATAAACACAAACGGAATTATTGTCCAGTTGAATTGTCACTATACGAGGTCTGTACACTTTCACTCTGATTTCCGAACTGACGCTTTTTCGTTTTACAATTAATTTCAAATTTCTCATAACGTCATTCGGCCGATCAAAAGTAACAATCAAAAACTAATCTTAAAATCAATAGTTTTGACATTTGAAATTGATGCTTATTGCAAATTTTTATCTTTTGAATGGTGAACAAAAGTATATGGAGTAAATGCACATGAGACAAAGTCTCTACAAATACATGGTAAAAAACAAGCAAAGGAAGAACGCGTTCCTTTGAAGTTTTATAAATAGATAAGAAATTATTGTAAACATAAGCGCTAAAACTATAATCCAAATCGATAAATCAAATTATAATACCTAAACCATTAAAAAGGACTTCAAAAGGAAATAATCAAATTTGGTTACATAATAAATTATTAAATTCTGCTCAAATATAATTAAACACGATAAATAAATTCGAAATGTCCCGTGAAACATAAATTTCAACGGTTTTTTCCATCACGACAGAAGGAAAATTAAATGAAATATCCGGTTTGTACACTTTTTTCATGAATTCATATTTTCTGTTCCACTTAGCTGCTTATTAAGAAAAAATGCCCATGACAAAGCAAAACCTTGAAATATCATTAACAGGGGGTAATAACACGGGATCCTGTCTCTGAGAGAACAGAGCCCATGTATGTTCAGCCCAGATTCCTATGAGTGGAGCCCGGAGCCCTAGTGTTGGAACAAGAAGTCCTTGTTTTAGAGCCCGGGCCCTTGATTTAGAGCCCAGAGCCCGAGTGTTCGAATCAGGAACCCTGTGGTGTAGAGCCAAGATCTCCATTTTAAAAAACGGTCGGAGCCTAGGAGTCAAGAGCCCATGTTATTCCCTTGAACTGAAAGTTTTTGGCAATTCTCTTGTTAAACAAGAATTTCAGGAGATCGTGACCTAAGCAAAGAAATAAAAGGACTATAGAATAGTTAAGATTAGACTTGAACTTTATATTCCTAGTTCAATTATTTTAATGTGTTACTGTTTAGAAAAGGGCCATAATAAAAATATCCTAGATTTTCATCCCCTCTCGCCCCGATTTTTTGACACGCCCGAACAAAATTGATTTTGATTTTTTGGCAAATTTTGGTACATTTCTGATATAATTAAAGCATTTTTGACAAAATGATAAAAATATAAAATTAAATTTGCCCACCCGTCCAAAATTTTGAGAAAAAAAATACATGAGAATCTATGAATTAGCTTATTATGGCAGTATATTAGAGTTTTATGTAGGATCTGTACTAATGACACTTAAATTGCCGAAATGGTAAGAATTGCTGAATGTGACAAAAAGAAAAGAAGCGAAATTTATTATAAAAACGTTGACAATTACGAAGTCTTATTTCACAGTTGTTCAACTTACTTTAATATTCAGTAAATTAGAATTACAGGTACATTGTACGTGAATATTACACTGTCATTAATTTGTCAAGTCGTGACAATGTACCCTGAATATGACATTTTAATAAACATGCCTTTACTGTTTTTGTTTTGCTCAATTTGAAAAAGGGTCACTAGTGCCACTGGGCGGGCGTGCTTCTTTCCGCTACTGTTTATAAAGATGAAGCCTTTTCACCTGTTTCCATTGAAAAAGTTTTTGTATGATGGAACTTTATCAATAACAAATAAAATAGACGTTTCAAATACGTACAGCTCAGTGAATAGTCATTTTGTCAATTTTCTTCCTATTTGGGGGGNTTTGGGGGGGGGGGGTAAAGATTCTATAATATATATAAGTAAACATCGTGTTTCTTTCCTTTTAAATTTTTTTTATTTATTTTCAATAGGAAAAGTGACTAAATTAAACAAATATAATAAAAAATTACCCTCTTACTTCCCCTGCAATTTCCTCGTGCACGTATTAGCCTTGGGTTAAAAATATTAAAATGTGTTTTGGCAGAAAGTATTTCATTATACAGACAAAACTTACGTTTTTCTCTCTTCTTCGTTCTTCTTTTATAAGGTTTAGAGGTTCAACAGTATTCACCGAAATAAATTNGTTGGAAATGACCTGCCTGGGATAAAATGTTGATTTATAAAATGTTCGGCTTTTTTCCAATCATTAACACCTTTCATATGTTGATAGAAGAATTTATTCCCTTTGCCCTCATACAGAGGGACGCCATTTTTACCCCGTTTGACCTCTTTGACCCGCCATTCTAATACCCGGAACGTTCCAGAATTGGACTTTTGGAAGAACGTTTATAGGAAAAGTGACTAAATTAAACAAATATAATCAAAAATTACCCTCTTACTTCCCCTGCAATTTCCTCGTGCATGTATTACCCTTGTGTTAAAAATATTAAAATGTGTTTTGGCAGAAAGTATTTCATTATACAGACAAAACTTACGTTTTTCTCTCTTCTTCGTTCTTCTTTTATAAGGTTTAGAGGTTCAACAGTATTCACCGACATTTTTTACTGAATTTAATGCCCTTTCGATTCACTTTGAAAAATACATATTCGCACGCGTTTGTTCTACTCTTGACGACTTCAATGAACGTAACCTTACTATCACTTCAAAACTTTTGCAGCAAGGTTACAGATTTCATAAATTGTTAAATGCATTTAAAAAGTTTTATTATTTACCAAACCCATTGGGAGTTTTGATTTGATTTTCCTTCCGTAGTGCGACAGTGTTTTACCAGCAGACTAGGCTCCTTGAGCTAGCCGGCAGTTTAGCGGCGAGCACTCTTTGACCCATCTTTCAAAATTACGTTTTGTTACCCCATTTTTCCTTTCTAGATTGCGGTCATGGAGTTAGTAGTCTACCTGTATGGGTTTTATTCGTATGTTTATTCTACTATAGGGAAACGGGACAGAGAAAGGGGAGGTTTGGGTACCCATAAACCGGTTTAACCCTACCGCTGGCTTTTGCTAGTGCCGGTACCAAGTCCGGCTGTCCCGAGTTCCTATCGTTGTTTATGTTTGTCTTTTGTATTTTTATTGTGGGGTTTTTTCTTGTGCAATTCCTATTTACTTTCTGGCATGTGGCTATGTTTTTCGGCCATTGTAGGTGTTTCCTGTTATCTTTTTTATTCCATATACCACAATTGAAGTTTATCTGAGTATTAGATATCTTTTAAAATTAAACTTGTAGAACAACCTTATCCATATAATTCTTTTTTGATACTGAGTGAACCGAGTTTCGATCATAAAGACATATATATATTACGAAGATAACAATGCAATTAGATAGGCGATAATCCTTTTAATCTCTTGATTACATAAATGTCTCAACAATGGTTTAAGTAAGAGAAACAATGGCCAAGCGTGAATTCATGATAAACAATCCACTCGCCTCCGGCTCGTTGATTCTTTTTTATGAATTCACACTTGGCCATTGCATCTCCTTTACGTAATCAGTATCCTCGCTGTTGCTTTTTTATACATTGAAAATTATAAGTTAAGGGGTTGTTGTAAAACGTATATTTGTGTTGAAGCGGTTTATTGTATAAGAAGAAGATAAGAAACTGTTGTGTGATGTACGATTTATTTCAGTTGTATCTCATACACTTTAATTAGACTTGCCTTTCCATTTATTGCCCCTTTTATAATTTCCTAACGTTGTAAGTTTTTGTTAATTCTGTCCAGGCACCAGAAACAACCATGATATTGAAAGACATGTTTATATAAACCCCATCAAATATGTATTCATCTGCTGTTTTCGCCGTTCTGATCCTTGTATCCGAATGGTGTGCGGTGCACATAGATATTGTAGCCAGTTACAGTTGAATATTTCTGTTTTGCTCGAATAATCGAGCCAAAGCACGGACATACGTATATAAGTCGTCCTGGGAAAAGAGAATATTAGATTATTCTTACACAGGTTGATTGTGAGTTATGTCCATTTGGTAATTTTGAGTTTTTCTTGTTTCATATTAATTCAGATATCTGCAACTGCCCGAGATGGTTTATTTGTATTCGTCATGAAACGATGTAACTTTATAGTAAAGCCACACTGCATTTGTTTTATTCTCTTTATTTGAAGGAAGTGCACTTACATTATTAATTTTTTTTTTGTAAAATTTAAAATTCACCTGGTTATTGACTTGTCGATCTAACTGTAGGCGTAATCCATAATTGAAAATATCTCTTTAGTAATATTGAAACTTCTTAGGAAATACACAAATGTATAAAAAGTCCGTTTATCTTGTTTTTTTCACTTCGCCACCAGAGCGCACAGTTATTGGAGGAAAAGACAAAGTATCAACATGATCAAAGTGCCCCGTTAATGTATATATGATAACTCTGTTATCTGTTATTGTTTTCAAGCTAAAACGATAACAAGAATCGAAGATCTATCAATTGTTAAGTATTACTACAACACCAAGACTCGGTCCACGACAGTTTGTCTATTGGTACATGTAAATCCTATGTCAAGGTACCACGTATTTTTCTTTGTTCATTGACTTGATTTTTTTTTTCTGCTCAAAAATTTGAAAATTCAGAAATGCAAATGCTCCATCACACGGCTATAAAAAATTGGCACTAACTGCAATTAACAAAAGTAACCAAAACGGGGCCTTTGCTTAAACCGGTACACAATTTATATTACTATACGAAAAGTAATCGATCCGGCAAAAACTTTCTGCCGTCAATTTTTTTTCTGAAAAAGGCAGACACGTGTAGTCAAAAATAAAGAAAGTTCATTATACTAAAGTAAAAAAATATAATCCTCATTAAGCAATTTAACTATTGAAGAATTTGAAATTAATCAACACACGTAGTATATTATTAAGAAATTCTTGATTATGACAATCTTACCGTCTAAAAATAAATAAAATGTAGAGCCGTGAGTTTAATCGCAATATGTAAAAAATGGATAACATGAAACATCTACAATGGTTGAAAATTACAATCTGTCGGGGAACTACACAGGAAAAACTAAATTAGGAGACAAAAGACAAACCTAAAACAACTATGTATCTAAAATTCTTAGAAACATTTACATTTGTAATCCTTATACTCGGGTATTGTTCCCAAATGCTGATATCCATATGAAACATCTTTTGTATCATGAATTTGTCACAGGGTTTGAGGTAAAATCCTAATCGCTAGTTACATATTTTATCTACTTTAGTTAAAAAAATCATATTTACATCATCAACTAAAATATTGTATTGATTTCAGATTCAACTATGGGTGATCCAAAGTATCGACGGGAAGCTGGAAGGTGGCGCCTTCTTACTTTCATTCTGTTGTTGATTGCTATAGCTCTACTGATTGCTTTAATAGTAATATTACTTAAAGTTCACACTGAAACCGGAGATGACAACCCAAAAACATGTGGAAGTCCAGAAAATGCCAAATTTGGCCAAATTGACTTAGAGGAATCGACAACGCCGTCAGTATTTCATGATTTGACTTCCAGGGAAATCGAAGGTCTTACCGCGTTCTTACTCTCCAAAAGGGAACTTAATTTAGTTAAAAAAGCTGAAAAAGTTAACACAAGCTATATATTTTCAAGTGAATTACATTTACCAAATAAGCAAACCGTTCTAGATCATTTAGACCGGAACGCAAAACAACCACCCAGAGAGGCGCATGTGATAATTTTTCGGGGAGATAAACCAACACCTGATATTGAAGAGATAATAGTAGGTCCTTTGCCTAATCCAACGGGATACAGGCGAGTTCCATATAGACCAGATTCAATTCCATTTATTTACCGACCTATTACTGGTCCTGAGCATGGTGGTGTTATATGGTGGCTCACTGTTTATGGTGAGCAGCAATTTGGGAATATGTTTGAGGATATTTATGGCGGACGACTTGTAGATTGTGATGACAAATGTGTAATATTTCGATATATTACACCGGTATCGTCTGCTCTGTCGGGTGAAAAGAAACGAATGACATGGTTCTGGCTAGCACAGTTTGCTGAATACTTTGTTCTTCATCCATTAGATTTTTCGGTTTTGGTACACATGGATGGACCAAACTTTAACATTGAGAAAATATGGTTCAATGGAAATTTGTACAATGGCGTCACCGAAGTTTTGAATTACTACAACGCAAATAAAGCATCAATGACCAGAATTAAATTTCCGGAAGTTAATACAGACTTATTTTCTACGATGAATCAAAGGGGCACTCCTCCAATTACGCCTCCATTACGAAACCCTGTTCAAGTTTCTCCAGATGGGAAAAGATATAATGTAAGAGACCGCCATGTTGAATACATGTTTTGGCAATTCGATTTCCGAATGTCAACAATCAGGGGGCCACAGTTGTATGATATTCGTTTCAAAAATGAGCGAATTTTATATGAACTAAGTTTACAGGAAATAGCAGTTTTTTATGCAGGTTACAAACCGATGCAAGCTATGGCTAATTTCTTGGACGGAGTAGGATTGATTGGAATACAAGCAAAAGGACTTGTTCCTGGGGTCGACTGTCCTATAGATGCAACATTTTTTAACACTACATTTCATGTTGAATCCGGTGAAGCAATACAGTTTGAAAGAGCATTTTGTTTGTTTGAATACAACACAGGAATGCCTTTACGAAGACATCAGTCCTACGCATACTCTTATGGGAGGTTTTACGAAGGAATGGAGACCACTGTTCTTATTTTACGTACTATGTCGGTTATAATTAACTATGACTACATAATAGATTTTATGTTTTATCCTAATGGAGCAATTCAAGTGAAAATAGTGTCGACTGGATACATATTAGCCACATTTTATACCTCAAATGAGGATAAATATAGTTTCAAACTTCACGAGAATTTAGCCGCCAACATTCACCATCATTTGTTTAATTTTAAGGCCGATTTAGACGTAAAGGGAACGTCAAATAGATTTGCAACTGCTAATGTGGAAACTGAAAACATTGTCAATAAATTTTCAAAAGACCCTAATGCAAGGTTGGTACAACATAAATTTAAAACTTATGAGAAAAAGACAGAACTTGAAGCTGCATACAAGTTCAATTTTGAACAACCAAAATATCTACTGGTTTATAATAACGAAGGGAATAGGAAAAAGAGCTATCGTATAATTAATAATGGTATGTCGAAACAGATGCTTCCCGCAGACATTGGAAATGAACCAAGCATTAGCTGGTCAAGATATCAAGTTGCAATTTCAAAATACAACGATTCAGAGCAAACAAGTAGTTCTGTTTATGCCATTCTCGATGCCGAAGATCCAGTGGTACATTTCCAAAATTACCTTGATGACAATCAGTCAATACTGGATGAGGTATGTATTAGGGGACGATTTGATTTTCAGGGGGGGGGGGCTTGGGCGATTGTGTAAATAAAGATTTTAATCTGGGTGCTAGTGAAAATAAATATCTTAATCCTACTTGTCATGTAAATGAATAATTTAATTTTGATTTGAAGAGTATTTTTTGTTGTAATTGCGTAATTGCAAATGAATAATTTGATGTGATATTTGGTGAAAATAGATAATTTCTTCGAGATTTTCATGAAAATAAATAAATTTTCTAGGCAAAATCGCCCAAGCCTCTCCCCTGAAAATCAAATGGTCGTCCCCTTAGTTGCGATAAGATCAATTTTTGACATGTTTGGTTCTGCTTCAAGTAACTGGTCACATGTCTTATAATGATAACGATATCTGCTATTTTATCCAAAACAAGTAGTATAGATGAATGACATTTCAAAATCAGTTTTGAAATACATACAAACAAATGTAAAATAAGTGTTAATCCTATCTATCTTAAACACATATTTTCTATAGTGATAATGAGAGTTCAAAGCTTTAGCATCTTTTTCATATTGTTCTTACAGCTCTGTGCACGATGCTGTGCACGATGAAATTGGAAACTTGACATCTAGCTGGGGTAGATATTAAATACCACAAAAATATTTGTAGACTAATAATGGCAAATATTGGGAGATTTTTGACCATTTTCAAGCTGTTTTAGCTGTTTATTTCCATTGCACGCTTTTTACCATGTTACTGAATCTATGGTACCCTCTTTATGTCTTCGAGTTGTTACTGCAATTTTGATTGTCCAGTGTTTTATCCCCTTTCCATTCCCTTAAGGTTAGTGAGGACACCTGACCCCAAAAATAATTCCGAATTCAAAATGGCTATTTTTTAAATATGTTACTGTTGAATATATACCCTTTCTTTGGTATAAATATTGGACCAGCTTTCCAGGCGTTTTTCTAAGATAAATGGGGTCAAAGTTACCTCCCCCTGAATAATGGTCCGAATTTCCATATAGCCCCCCTTTGACCATATAAAACCCAATTGTACATTGTTTTTGTAAAATGAGTGTTTCGATTATAAGTCTTTGTTGTTTTAAAGGTATTTCAAAAAATACATCCATTTCTGTCAATTTTTGTCCTTATATTCCCATCCGAAAAATGGGTTGTGTATTTATTAATCCCGCACAACCACGGAATGGGTCCTATTTTTATATCCCAGGACCCTCGAGGTCAGCCCCCGTTTAGGAGGGGTCACACCCCGCAAGCCGGAGATAGTAGGTCCTATTTCTATATCCCGGGGTTCCCTCGGGGTCCTTTGATAGGAAGACTCATACTCCAAGCTCCAATTTCCTCATTTGTGAAATAAAATCATTGTAACAACCTGTCAAATCATTGTGACAGTTGTACAACTTCTGTCGTGACAATAACAATAATTATGAATCATAAAATTGTTTATAAGAAGACAGCAAGTAAAACATAAAAGAAAACGCTGGACAAATACTTGCGATATTATATTGCCATTGTGCACCGTCTATTTAAAGATTTTGTTTGATCTTTTTTTTTTCAAATGAGGGGAGCGGGGATTTGTAGTTTTAATTCATGATACGTACGAAAATACATTTTTTTTCTCTTTTCAGGATCTTGTTGCTTGGATTACCATGGGAGTTCATCATATACCCCACACAGAAGATCTTCCTGTTACTCCAACTCCATCCATGGCTTTAGATTTTTATTTGACACCATATAATTATTTTGACGAAGATCCTGCCATATCTTCTTTGAATGCCTTACGTATTGAACCAACAGAACCGCTTGCATGGCAAACATCCATCAATATAAATAGGTATGGGGTCAAACAGGATTTGAAGTGCGTACCTGAAGAAGATAAATTTGATTCAGAAATCAAAGAAAATCCGTCTGCAATTTTAGATACAACAGGAAATACAATCATTTAATCGTTTCTGGTCCAAATTGGACGTTATGTATTGTAACGAAATAATACATATATTTTCGAATGTATAAATGTAAGTGTTTGGGCGTCATAGACAAGAAAATTGACTTAACTCACTCTGAAGGACTAGTTATTCATGTGTTGTCGGAATCACAACAGTTACTGCAAGATCAAGAACAATATTTAAAAACGTGACTTCATGCTATGCTTCCTAGAGCGCTGACTCAGAGATATGTTATACATTCTCCAACATTTAATCCTGTTTTTTGTATTAATAGTGTATTATAGTTATGGTATGTTAATTGGATGAAACCTCATTTAAAAATGATGAACAAAATATTAATACTATGTGAATAGTGTTTAAGATGATATGTATAACAAGACGAAAACCCCTTTTCTGTACCTTAATTATAAAATTAGGCAATTTTTAAAAATAGTAGAGTTACTGTCGCAGTTGGATTTTAAGGCGACGCTTTAGTGGAAGTTGGATATTTGTGACGTCACACATGAAATAAGCCGAGAAGTTCAAATCGAGTCATTCACACAACTCGCATTTTACAAAATGAACCAATCGGTTATGCCGTAAACATTCTTCTCGATCTACTATAGGTAAAACTACATATGCAGACCTTTGATATATTGAAATGAAAAATTGGGATCTGGGTTAAAAGGGAAAAAAAAACAAAAACAAAAGCAAAACAAAAAACGAATATTGGCAAGACCTTATACCTTTGGCATGATGGTAATAACAAAATTACAAAACGAATTTGTCAAGAGCCGAAATTAAAATGAAAGAACTTTATTATTTTGTAATAATTGGGTGTTGCACAGAGTCATTCATGGCGCCATTCGTAATATTTATCTTCTTTGATTTGTCTTTCACACTTCACACATCAATGTTGAGATACTGATGTCAACTTGATCCACCCATGCTATATTGTTATGTAGAAGTAGTTGTGGTAGAAAATGGCTTTGGCAACAATTATTGTTTGTAAACAGCTTGAAATTTTTGAAATTTAGATTTCTTTACTTTTGTAGATTCATATTTGTATAAAAATCATTCGCACATTATTTTTCTATTAGTTTTATTGCCATTTGTGTTCAAACATGCAATCCCCGTATTGTCATATTTTTTTTTACCTGTAATATTACTTGGCATATTGCTTTTATTTGTAAGCAATTATTTCATAAATAATTATCTATCAATGTTGGCATATATTTTAGTCAAGATTTTTTTAAACTGTATTTGAATCAATTTTTAATTTTGTATAAAAAATAATGATACTTAAGTTAGTAGCTGGCCTTATTTAGTTTGGGAAATAAGGCATTAGCTAAAATTCAGCTCAGCTCTAAAGTTAATCTTATATTTAAGCATTATCCTAACAAAATTTTGATATATGATATGTCAAGTGTAACCATGTGTTTTGTTTAGTCCCATAGTAAGTGTTTAGAATTTTTATTAATATACTTAATATACCCTCATAGTACTAGTATGCAACCAATAACATAGAATTTTTTTCATTAAAAAGTAGTAAAACTTGTTATGTATAGTGTGCATCATGATACAAAATATGAGCCTTTTCTTCCAGTGAAAAGACATTTTTAGACATCTTTTACTGGACAAATACAAAACAATTCTTACGTTTACAACACAAAGATCACAATTGATAGTTTTAATTTCAAAATTCAAATTTAAGACAATTTTTACAGAACTTTACATTGATATATACACTCCTTTGATATAGATATTACATTATTCTCTTTATATTCTATGTATAGATAGGATGAATGACAATGATATATCAGAATTGCAGTATATTTGAATATTTCGAAACCTACACGCATGTCTTTTCTGCTGATAAGAATCAAACATTAAAAAAAAAACAAAAATAAGACAGGTGAGAAAGACTACAGATTTTAGGACAGAGCTTTGTACAAAGGAGATTCTCATTAGTTCTGAATTTTAGATACTGCATTTCTTAAAATGATCGGTTTAAGGATCAGTACCGAAGTACTACCGACCTGACTGGTGATACCCTCGTGAAATAAAAGTTCATCAACAGACACAGTTGTAAAACAATAAAATACTGAAACTGCAGTTATTTTTTTACAGATTTGCGTACCGATAATTCTCCTTCGCGAAGTTGGAAGACCAATTGAGTAGTTCTGAAAAAGATGTTTGGATAGCTTAATTGTTATATGACTTGTAAAACAACTATATGTTAGGTCTATACCAACAACTAAATGAGTAGTTCTGAAAAGGTGTTCTCTTCCAATCGACTTGATGAGTTTCTGTGTTTGTCCGTTATGTTGTAATCTTCCAATAGCTTAAGACACAAGTACTTTTGTTTGATCTTTATGTTGAAATCTTCCATTAGCTTAAGACACAAGTGCTTTTGTCGGGCAACGGATGACAATAATTGTAAGAGTAATTGTAAAAGTTGTGCGAGAATTAGCTAAGCTGATTTTTGGCTTTTCTATTTAGATCTTATTGGTTATTTGTTCTCTATCAGTTTTAAACGTATTTCGATTTATGGACTTCCAAATGTTTTCATTTTATCTGCACTGAAGAGACACAAGTTGTCCAAATGCGCATATGCAGAAACAAATTCACAGTAACTTCGGTATTCTGTTATTTAGCAAAGAATTCCGCTTAAAACGGTGCTAGAGGCCGTTTTGAACTTACTATTAGGTATGAGCAAATCTCATTGATGAAGGCCTAATTGTGACTTCAAGATGAAGAACAACAATAAAAGTGTTGTTCCTTTGCTTGTTTTTACCATGTATTTGTAGAGACTTTGTCTCATGTACATTTACTCCATATCCTTACATTTACCATTGTTCAGGTGTTAATAGTCTCCTACATTTGAAAATACGTTTTTAAGGACAAAGGTTATGCGTTGTTAGGGATTTGAATGTTAAAATGTTTAACAACAGAGGTGACACAGACTGAAAGAAGACCCCGACAGAAAGAAGAGGTCAATAAATATATCGTCCAAGGTAAGAAAATAAAACAGAAATGGTAGCAATCATGAAGTTGAAATGTCACTTTTAATCTGCACTCAATTGACATAAGGAATCGAAATGTTCATCTGAAGTACTAAAATTTACTGAAAATTTATTGTGTCGGTAGTGGCAACATTCAGTGATGACAACCCGTCGTTTTGCGCCCGTCACATATTCAGCCTTCTGCAATTTAGCACGGAGTATCAGTGATGGGACCTATACCGTGTATGAGATAATTCACATGCCCACTTTTTGTTTTATGGAACTTGAAATATTTTTGGGTCTTGAAAATTTCTGTCACATATTTCTCAGGAACCAGATCTCAAATTTCTTCATTTCAACATGGAGTATCAGTATCGGACCTTAACCAAATATTTCTCGATTAAAGAGCAGACTAATTGGGGGTCGTATAGAGGGCAATACTTAGTGTGCCTACCAATTATACTCTTCTCAGTGGCGTTCAGTATTCGTTGTCCATTGTCACATTGACTCTCATTTCTTGTTAGTCTACCACCGGCTTTGCTTAAGAGGAATAAAAGTTTGTACTTTGTTGGTCAGTCTGTCCGCCCGTCTGTCGCAATTTAGTCCTTGACTTTTCCACATACTATTGAAGATATATTATTTGTTTTGTTAGTTTACCACCATGAGATACACAACAAGGTTTAGGATTAATCATATTGATATAACATTTTGTGTGCGAGTCTACCAGAATAAGCAACTGTTAAGTTGAGTTTGATTCCGGTCCATTGATTTTTGATGATGAAGTTATTGGCCTTAAACTCTGAAATTTTTTACTTTAGGTGCTTAGAAATCAAGTAGTTGAAAGGTAAGGGGAAAATAGATGGAATAGTCACATTGCCACGTAATTTGTCATGCCGTTGTCACCTATATTATGTAAGTCAGAAAAAATGGGAGGAAAGTCTTTTAATTTCAGATTCTGTTATATAGTAAATCGGCAAACGAATACCGAAGCAAAAATGCAGAAAGGGGGATTTCAAAGTAAAAAATAACAAATCACGGCACTTCATATCCAACCAGAATTCAGACAGCATGACAAACACAAAACAAAGAAACAAAACTGAACAAGAGCTCCACAAAACTAAGCACTAGCAGTGTGACCCCCTACAAAAACTGAGGTACACTAGAAGGTACAGCATTATCTGCTCCACGCGAGGCAACCCGCCACACTGCAAGTGAAAAATCCGGTTTTGTCGCAGTCAGTGTTTGTCAGTCCGGTTATAAACTCTAGATCTACCCAAAGATATGTATTCACATCTGTGAAATAGAAACATTGTAACGGCCTATCAAATCATGGTGACGACCGTAAAACAGTGACTGAACATACCTTTAATGTATTAGTTGTTAAGACAGCAATTTCGTCCTGTTTTGAAATTGCTGTATAAACTATAGGTACGGCAATAGTGAATGAGTTGTGAAATGTAGACGCCATATGCCGGAGATGTTGGAATATTACTGCTCAAAAATGGGAAGTTCATAATTTGAAAGTCGAAATCGTCACGCTTGTCGTAAAGTTTTGTCTTCAGAAGTGCTGAATTGTCAATGCAGAGGTATATGTCTTGGTATGATGCTGATGATGGTGTATCAATGGTCTCTTTAATTTCGAATCCATTCGGCAATATAAGATGAAGGTTATCCTTAAACTGAGGATTGTTTAATGAAACAACATCATCTATATAACGGAGACTGAAATTAAAGGACTTGGCTATCTTATTATAGAGCCCGGTTGCTCATAAATAGGCTACTTAAACAAGAACAAAGGTATGTTACCCATAACTTGAAGTCATCACTCCAGAAGTTTTACGGTCGACATCACCATCTTGTGGACCGCTATGGGATATTTGTTTCCCAATGACAACAGATCTTTCCCTTTAAAAGCTTAATTGCTGTATACTATACCGAATATGACCTTACTACCGGATTAGACGGGTGTCTTATGAGAAACAGGAAATGCCTACTTTACCGATGCACCTGATCTCACCCGAGGTTTTATTTGGGTCCGTGTTGTTCATCTTTGTATGTTCGTGTGGGTTTTCTTTTTTCATTTCTGTGGCGTACTCATGTATATTTTTTTTCTTTGTTTTTCCGATGTTGACATTGTCCTTGGATTGTTCGTTTTGGATTGACGGTTCGGTTCCCACTTACTTTATTGTCCTTTTTTCTTAACTATTCCTGGTATAAACCTGGTTTCATACGAATAAAGAAACAAACTGCTTGAAGTGGTGCACAATTAGTTCCAATAGGTATCCATGTTGTCAGCTGGAAAACTTGTCCTCCAAATTCTACAAATATCTTTTCAATCAAGAATTCCAGCATTGCGATGACATCCTCCTCTGTATACTTTTTGTGAATGAATGTGATGTTTAACAAAATAGGCCCCATCTGTACTTTTCACTAAAATGGTGGTAATGGAAAAATTACCGAACAGAGTTTTCCAGAGCCGAAATCCATGAGACAAAAAAGACAAATCAGGTGGAAACCAACGGAAAAATTGTCCACCGCAATGGTCTTGACTAGGTACAGGCGTTTAAAAAGAAATGTATGGTTAAACCGGTTCAATGTTAAACCCCCTTTCCATTGCGGTAATGTCATGTAGCAACTCGACAACAATTGCTATTGAAAGGTCGTAGACAGTTGAAAGAAATAAACATCCCAGTACATGTACTAAGTAAAAAATGAATATTTAATAAGACTTCAGACCGAAACATAAAATTTCCCACAAGGGACTGATATCTATTTAAGAACCTTCTCAATGATTGTATGAGACGGAATTTTTTGAAGCCTTGATTAATAAGGCGGTAACCGGAGATAACTATACGTAACGAATCAATTGTGAAACATATACTCCGTAAGCAGGAGAAGCTGGAATATTACTGTCCTTGTTAGGGAAACTGATAATTTTGAAATTAAAATCGTCACTTTTGTCGTAAATTTTAGTACTGAGATGACCATTTTCGTCAAATTCGAGGTTCAAAACAGAAAAAAAGTGTGGTAAAAGTAAATGTTTTCAGAGAATGTACTAGAATAAATGAAAGGGATTTAAGATTTTCCAATAAATTATTCGAATCTTTAAGTATCCACATGTGATTTATGTCACTTCGGACATGAATAGTTTCACAGTATGTTTGATGCCTGTCTTAGACTGGAGACAAAACCCTAGTTAGTTCAATAGAAAAAGTCAGTAGTTGAGCAAGAGGAAGATCCTTCGATGTATCTTTCCTTATATGGGATTTTATAATTTTGGTTCCTAATATAGGAATGGCAGGTCTTGATTCTTATTTTTAGTATGGATATTCAAGGAGGACATGAATGACCTTTGATTGGAAAGGATTTCATCTTTGTCAAATGAAACTTTTTTGTATGTAGAACTACCTGGTTTATTGTGGTCAATGCCTAGTTCTTTGAATAGGCGGTTGTAATAATGGTGCTTTATATACATTAAACATTCGATGTTATTAGAAGCTTTGTCTTCAGGTATAACAGCATATTTGTCATGTAATGTAGAGATGCACTTACTGGTTTCATGATCTTCAAAAACAGGTTGATTGTTAACACATATGCGTAGTTTGTTAATACGACTAAGCATATGAATCTTTTAGTACAGAAAGACTTATGTATTCAATCCCGGAGAACTAACTCGGGCTCATAAAGTGAAAGAGTCGTAAAGAGTGTAGAAAAGTCAAATGTATAGATGACGTTCTTTCATGAAACAGTTCTCTTTAAGAGGATTACCTTTATCTTTTATTACCAAATAAATTCAAAATTAAAGGGATCATTAATATACTACCACCGGGTTACCCTCTAATTAGCCGTCATTTTTATGGATCTGACTTGTGCAAACGAAATATATAAAAAGGTGACAATAACTGTAAATAACTGAAAACCCAATAAAAACGGTGTTCCGAGGCCATTTAGCGACCACAAGTCAAATAAATTATCTTGTGGTCGTCCAGTAGATTCAGCTGGAATTGCCAAACACAAAAATATCTTTAAAAACATCTCACTGAAAGGAATTAATATGGACTGTATGAGTGAGTATTATGAAAATTGCACTTGTTTGTTAAATTAATAGCAGACAATTTCACAATAAACGATAAATGCACCAATTTACAATTCGTATGCAACCTAATTGTGCATTTATATCTGCATAGTATGCATGTGAAATTTGATGATCTGATTATAAAATATATTTCTGAATACGAGGAGATGAAACCAATGTAAAATATCAGGAGGCAGGTAAATATTTATTTTTTTTATTATTAATTTAATATTCATAAACAGAAAAGTCTGTACGCAAAAATATGAGTTTCTTCATTTGAAAGTACACGTCAAATGTCAAATGTCAAATTCAAAATGTTTTGATCAATTCTTTTAAAATAACAAAATACCCAAGTTACTGTCAATTTGTTTTCTGCATATGCGCATTTCTATGTCTCATCAGTGCAGATCAAAACCAAAACATTTGGAAGTCCATTAACCGAAAAACGTGTAAAAGCTGATAGAGAGCAAATAACATAAAGGTTCAAAATAGAAAAGCCAAAATTCAGCTAAGGACAGAGCTATGCATGGGGAGATACTCCTTAAAAGGGATACTTCAGGCTTCCCCATCTCTCATATTAGCTTAATGAAGGGAAGATAACAGGAAACACTTACAATGGTCGAACACCACAATCACATGTCACAGTCAACCAGGGAACTGCACAAGAAAAAAACAATAAAATGACAAAAGACAAACACAGATAACGATAGGAACTTGGGATAGCCGGACTTGGTACCGGCACTGGCAACATCCAGTGGTAGGGTTAAACCGGTTTATGGGTACCCAAACCTCCCCGTTCTCTATCCCGTTACCCGATAGTATAATAAACATACAAATAAAACCCAATACAGGTAGACCACTAACTCTATGATAAAACGTAATTTAGAAAGATGGGTCAAGGAGTGCTCGCCGCTAAACTGTCGGCTAGCTCAAGGAACCTAGTGTGCTGGTAAAACACTGTCGCACTACGGAATAATAATCAAATTCAAAACTTCCCGAAGGATGGATATAGCTTACATTCTTTATCAAAACATTGATATAGGAAAGTTAGAAATGAAACCTCTACACTAACGAAAGTCCAGGCTAGCACGGTACAGTTAGCGACAAATACAGTAACATTTTCAAGATTTTCACCAAATAAACTGTATGATACTTCATTCTAAAACATTCATATAACTCTAGATCATCAGTGAAAAATAGCATAACCAATTCCCAAAAGACCCATCAATCAAAGTATGCTTTACCTTTCAATTTACCTGTTTTCTAAATTGCGTTGAGGTTTCATACCACCATTGATTTTCCTCTATTTGTCTTTGTCAAATTGGTCATTTTCTGAGAACCATAGGACATTTACTGTCGTTTCAAATAAAGCGAAGCTTCTTACATAATCAATTAGATATATAATGAGCCTCCACAAAAAATGATGATGACAACTTTTATTAAATATAAGAAATTGCACTCCGCCGGAAGTATACTACTAGAAAAAATCAACTTTATCTTTCACTGCCAACCCAAGAAATGGTCATGTCATTGTTTTTACCAATTTTACCAAAACAAATTTATTACAACTGATTGGAATAAAATAAAGATGTTTTTGGGTACTTAAGATGTTCAGCTTTCAAACAGTATGCATGTTAATTACATTGGATACAGAACTTTTTCAATCACCCATAGAAATATTCATACTCCATTGATAAAGAACAATTTTAACATGCAACCCGGGCGGAAGAATTTCCTTTTGATGGTATGATACCTTGAGGGGTACATTATCAATAGTTCGTTAATTAAGGGCACACGAATTTTTTTTCATAGTTTTTTATTGTAAATAAAAATAATTTTATTTAAAAAAAATGAACTAAATAACCAATCAAAACTCTATTTTATTTATTTATTTGCTTTTCTATTTCATCTTGGGTACACATCAGTTGATAGCCAGTTCAATGTTGAGAAACTGTATCGTGCTACCTATAAGTGGATACATTGAGTAAACATCTAATGTAGACTCCTTCTGGAGCAAGATTACTAATTTCTGAACCTAATTCCCAGAAGAAAATTTACACGTTACTTTTGACCTTTACCTCACGTTATTATTCAAATGTCGACCCTATGCATATATCGGACTTGTCTTAAACCCCCATTTTAAACACACTGTAAACAGGGTGGCAATCTCTTGAAACTATTATTGCATCTAAGCATAGTTAATGCAAAAGTGATAAAGACAAATAGAATTTACATTATCCCTGGTTCATTTAATCTTTGACTTCTGCTTATCATATCATTGAAATTTCCAGAATGCCTTAAATTGGCAGTATGGCCTGGCAGAAGTTTTGAATAACTTACAGTTATTCCCTTCCAAATTTACTTTAAGTGGAGACCTGTTTGAGCATTTCTTTTGCTCTTCAAGACATTTTGATTCTAATAAATGCCTTGAACTATTTCATCTCTTTTTTTGATCTTTCCTCTGATTCTCTCAATTTCGAAGCACTTTTACTAATTATTTACCTCAATTCATTTACTTACCATGAGTTATTTACCCCGAATTATTTACTACTTTATCATTACTCTTTTATGCATATTCATTGATGTGACATATGCTAAACTTTTCCCTTTAAAATGTTTCACCTAAAAGATTAAGTGAAGTTTAAGACAATTTTAATGAAGAAAAAATTTCCTGACCCTAGAATCAAACCTGTTCTACCTTCCGATAATACCAAGATAGTGCACCGACTGGTAAATCTAATTGGCGACGACGGATAGTTGACGAATTGTTCAAAAGTATATCTAAAATGTCAAAAGACCGATAACTCAGGAATTTTTATGATATAATCCCACCTTTGATTCTAGAATAAAAGTATACAAACACAAAATAATTAAGAAGGAAACCTTTCCCGTATGTAAAAAATACTGATTTATTAGTTATTAACCAAACAATGTAAGCATCCTTAATTATTAGTTATTCGTCGGATCGAAATGAAATGAGCAATTTTTGTAAAGGACCTTCAATACATCATTTCTGTAAAGTTCGGTTGAATTTGCTTCTGTGGTTTCAGTAGAGAAGATTAAAATGTGATTTCCCCATAGGGTCCAATGTTAAACTATGTTCCATCCTGGCGGCTATGTTTTTTGGAGGATCGAAAGGAAATGAGCAATATTTGTAAAGGACTTTCCATACATCATTCCTGTAAAGTTTGGTTCAAAATGTGATTTTTCCATATGGTCCTATGTATGTTAACCTGAATTCCCCGCTGGCGGCCATGTTTTTTATCAGATCGGAACGAAATGAGCAATATTTGTGAAGGACCTTCCATACATCATTCCAGTAAAGTTTTTTTGAATTTGCTTCAGTGTTTTTAGCGGAGAAGGTGAAAGGGTTATTTTCCCATAGCGTTTAATGTTAAACTATGTTCCGTGGTTGCGGCAATGTTTTTTGTTCAATCGAAAACTAAATGACCAATCTATGTAAAGGGCCTGTCGGATATCATTTCTGTAACGTTTGATTGAATTTGCTTCAGTGGTTACAGAGGAGATGATGAAAATACAATTTTTCACATAGGGTCCTCTGTCAAACCTCAGTTCCGTTGCTGGCAGCTACGTTTTTTGTCGGATCGGAAGGAAATGAGCAATCTTTGTTAAGGACTTTTAGTACATCGTTTCTTTAAAGTTTGGTTGAATTTGCTTCAGTGGTTTCAGAGGAGAAAATGAAATGTGATTTTCCCGTAGGGTCCTATCTTAAACACAAGTTCCACGCTGGCGGTCATTTTTTATCGGATCGAAACAAAATGAGCAATCTTTGTAAAGGACCTTCCATACATCATTCCTGTAAAGTTTGGTTGAATTTGCTTTAGTGGTTTCAGAGGAGAAGATGAAAATGTGGAAAGTTAACAGACGACGGACGGACGGACGACAGACGCCAAGTGATGGCAATAGCTCACACTGACCCTTCGGGTCAGGTTAGTAAAAAAAAGGACATCAATGTAAAAAGTTAATAGTAGTCTTGAAACATGAGGTTGGGGTCAAGGTTACATGACAGTTGTCAGAATAAGCCAGTCTGGTGCTACAATTGCTATATAATGGACATCAATGTAAAATAGTTACTGAAAAATCAAAAAGACATCATTGCTACCTGACAGGTGACGGCAACAAATAAAATTCAATTTCTCAAAACGAGCCCCGTTGTTTTCTGGAAAAAAGGTTATTCGGCAAACTGAAAGGTCCTTGAGAGGAGATTTTTAAATGTTACATAGTTTTATGAATTATTGTAAAAAAATCGGTGACAAAGTTGTTTTTGCCATATTTAGGTAATATAATATTATATATACACTATTTTTCAAAATGGTAGTAAATTGACAGTGCATGTAGTCATTGAAATATTGCTACGAAACTAACAAAACTTTTGTCTACAGTCAAAAATAGGCATCAAGCATACTGCGAGACTATCCATGCCCGTAGTGACATAAATCAAACATGGATACGCAAAAATTCGAAAGATCTATTGGCAAATTCATTTTCGCACATACATTCTCTCAAAACATTTGATTTTTCCATACTTTACTCCACGTTTCAAGGCTCATTATAATGATAATCTATAATTAAGAAGAATAAAGGGTGTCATTCAAAAGAAATTGTTGTTTTGGGTTATTAATCCACATTTTTCAAAGACCAATTTGAAGGGGAGAGTATGCAACGTAAACAATACGACAAAAAAAGTTGGAAATGCCCTAAGTCATGTGCAATTAAAATATGCACAACAATGAAAAACACGTTTTGTCGAAAAATGGCTACCTGCAGAAACTAAATTTAAAGTGACGTCGATATTCCGTTATCCATTCGGAAACTGAAACTATACTTAGTCTCACTAATTCCTATTTGATAATATCTCGATTTTGATTTTCAAGATTGTCCTTATTTTTGTAGTGAAGAATATGGCAGAGGAAAAAGAATATCGTAGTCCTATAAAATGGTATTTGATTACTTTTTTGTTTGTATTCCTAAGTGCAGTGTTGGCGATTAGTCTAGTCGTTGTATTAAATGGTCAGATAACGGAGAAAGATATGACACTATGTGGTCCTCGAATGAATTCATCTTGGGGTCAAATAAATGCTCAAGAATCAGATAATCCATCCGTCTTTCATGATTTAACATCGCAAGAAATCAAGAGTGTCATAAAATATTTATTTGCACAAAAGGAATTGAATTTAGTGAAAGAAGCTGATATGATGGTTAACACCAGCTATGTGTATTTAACTGAAGTATATTTACCCGAAAAGACAGATGTCCTGGATTATTTAGACAATAACGGGCGGAAACCAGAACGGGAAGCACATGTTATAATATTTAGGGGAGATAAACTACAGCCGGAAATAAATGAGATAATAGTAGGTCCACTTCCTCATCCTACAGCTCACAGAAATCATCCATACAGACCTCATTCTATCCCTTTTATATATCGACCAACAACGGGACCCGAAATAGGAAGCGTCATAAATATGCTTACCGAATCAGTTGATATGATTCTTGGTGAGATGTTTCAAGAAATATTTGGAGGTCGTCTTATGAATTGTGGAGTAGCATGTGTCGTTTTTAGATATATAACGCCCGTCTCTCCGGCTCTATCGGGCGCAATGAAAAGGAAAACGTGGTTTTGGTTATCACAGTTTGCAGAGTATTATATTCTTCATCCACTAGATTTTGCCGTTTTGGTCGAAATGAATGGATCTATTTTCACCATAGAAAAAATCTGGTTTAATAGTAGAATGTTCAAGAAATTAACAGATGTTTTTGACTTTTATCAGTTAAACAAACATTCTATTCCAAAATTAGAATTTCCACCAGACAGCGATAATTTGTTTTCCAAACTTCACCAACGTGGCATGGCTCCGATTGACCCACCTCTTAGGAATCCTTTGCAATATTCACCAGATGGAAAAAGATATAATATTAATGACCGCCATGTTGAATATATGTTTTGGAAATTTGACTTCCGAATGTCTGCCATGAGAGGCCCACAGCTTTATGATATCAGATTTAAAGATGAGAGAATTATCTATGAATTAAGCGTACAGGAGATCGCAGTGTTTTATTCAGGGTCTAAATCTACGCATGCACTGGCTAATTATCTTGATAGTGTAGGGTTAATTGGAGTAAGAGCCAAAAGACTTGTAGCCGGAGTCGACTGTCCTCATGATTCTACTTTTATCGAATCAACATTTCAAACGGAAACAGATGAGCCCCACAGTTTTAAAAATGCTTTTTGTTTATTTGAGTTTAATACTGGTATGCCATTACGAAGGCATCATTCATATTCGTTTTATTATGGGAGATTTTATGAAGGAATGGAGACCACTGTTCTTATCCTTAGAACAGTAGCGGTTATCATTAATTATGATTACATTTTAGATTTTATTTTTTATCCAAACGGTGCGATTCAAGTAAAAGTTGTATCCACTGGTTACGTTTTAGGGAGTTTTTACACGGAAAAGGAAGAAAAATATAGTTTTAAATTACATGAAAATTTAGCTGCAAATCTTCATCAACATTTATTTAATTTTAAGATTGACTTAGACATAAAAGGTACGGCAAACAGATTTGCACATCTTGATATCAAAACTGAAAATATTGCAAATAAATTTTCTGAGAATCCAAATGCAAGATTAACGCAACATATATTTCAACAAAACGTCAAGAAAACAGAAGCAGACGCGGCATATAAGTATAATTTTAATACACCGAAATATCTGATAATGTTAAACAAAGAGGATCAGAATAGGAATGGGTATAAAAATGCAAAGGGATACAGGATTATAAACAATGGAATGTCAAAACAATTACTTTCAAAAGGTTTTGGTAATGAACCAAGCGTAAGCTGGTCTAGATATGAAGTAGCAGTAACAAGACTGAAGGAAAGCGAACAAACAAGTAGCTCTATATATGCTATGGTTGACGTTGAAGATCCTATCGTTAATTTTCAGACTTTTCTAGATGATAATGAATCCATCATTGATAAGGTAAGATACTGAAGATGACAAGAACTGTCATTTTAACTATACGTACATGTATGTAATTTTTTCAAATCTGATGTTCTTGATTATTAAATGAATGTATTTTTTCAGTTTCATATATACATTTGTCAGTGTGACAACCTGAAAAAAAAACATCCAACTGGTGCAAATAGGTGCAATTTTGGTCATTTTCTCATAATATCAGCTTCAGAATTTCAAGTACAATCACATTTCATATTTTGCCTCAGTCTAATCTAAATCATGAAATCAAAGGGCTTTTCCGTGATTATTTTTGAGAAAAAATAGCAGATGCTGCAATTTGCACGAACAACTATGTAAATCATTTGAGTACAATTATTTTATATACTAATTAGGTTAGATTCCCTCTCCATGGACTGTTCTGTTTTTGCATTGATCTCTTAGGAGGAAAGAATGCTTGAAAACGGTCCCAGTAGAATGTAACGGTTTCGCATCTTGATAATTGACTTGTTTAAAAAGGACCGGATCTAGCACTGAGTCGAGTCATCTTAACTATCAGACTTGGCTTGTTCCTGGCTACCAATTTTGTCTTGATTATTTCTGACATAACAGGTGTTGTATGCATAACAAAATACTCGTATCCTGTTTAGATACTCTGTCTCGATCTTTACGTTGTTCATGTAAAGATTTCTAGAATTTTTCTCGGAGTTGTTTTGGGAAATGATTGAAAAATACAGAATTGATATAAGACCCGGTTGTGTCTTTTTGGTTTTTGTTAGTTTGTTTTTGTTTTGTTTTGTTTTTGTTTGTTTTTTGTTTGGTCTCTTTTTGTTTTGTTTTTTTTATTTGTTTGTTTTTTGTTTGTTTTATTTATTTTGTTTTGCTTTTTGTTGTTTTTATTGCTTTCAATTTCGGCTTGCCTATGTATTATATCTGGTTGAACTTTTCCCATCATATTTCCAATCATGTTCTATTCCATACTATAAAAGACTTATTTTCCAGTTATTTTGACAATAGCACGTTTATATTTGTCTTCGTATTTAGGAAAAAGTTGTGTTTTGGTAAACCACAGTATATATATTTTTGTTTTTCTTTCAATTACATATATGCAAAATGTTCTTGTTTTAGTTTTTAACAATAAGTGTTTTATGCTCAAAGTAACATAAGTCAACATCAAACAAAACATTACAAGCAACACAAATTTCGGGAGTTAGTTACAGAAAGCAAGCACAAGTAAGCAAAAAATGTTTTTAATGTTACTCGACAGTACACAAACAAAGCTTTAGAATTTTAGTCAGTGTAAAGGGTGTTACTGGGAGGTTATGTCTTTTCTAATGACCGGACATTTCGTCTGTGTATTTTTTACAAGACAGTTTATCCAGTGGAACACTAAAAGTTTTTATCCTATTTAGGATAAAATACCATTGGTGCGAGATCAAGTTCACTTATCAAGAAGATCAAACTTTCCGTTTCCTCTCCTATTATGAATACTAATTGTGTATGGTATTATTTGATTTTCTATTTATTTTTAGGACTTGGTTGCGTGGTTAACAATGGGAATGCACCATATTCCGCATACAGAAGACTTGCCAGTAACTCCAACGCCTGGGATGGATCTAAGTTTCTTTCTGACTCCATTTAATTATTTTGACGAAGATCCTGCTATTTCATCCTTAAATGCCGTACGTATAGAACCAAAGGAAAAGGTAAAAGTAAAAACTTCGGTTAATATAAACCGTTATGGTGTACAAAACAACCTACAGTGTCTTCCAGTAGAAAACGTTTATGACGAACAGATAACCAAAAATCCCGATATTGTCATAGATACTAATTTGAGTCCATTTATTTAAGTTGTCATTAGACCTGTACTTATGATCGAATATGTTTTCCTTATTTGTAATGGGTATATTTCACACATGCAAGTATGATTTGATGAAGAAGCATAAATTCTGGAAGCGTTGGTTATTGAAAAGTTGAATGGCATCGTAAGAAGAATATATCAAATGAGCTTGCGACCTGTATTTCATTTTCTATACGGAACATTATCTAGCAGTTGTTTTATTGTATGACAAAACACGAAAACCTCCTGAACATTTTTTTTTTATAACGTCACTCGTAAAGTTAGCAATAAGTTCTACGTGACAAATAACGTTGATGTACAGAATTTTGTTCAGTTACTATTGCTGTTATCAATTAAGAATTTTCCCCATTTACCAAATTACCTCTATCGAGTAAACTTTTGATTCAGTATAACGGGTGTCACGCGTGATACAGACCCTGTTTTCCTTTCCAAGCATCTATGATGCTCCAAATTTATTGTTGTATTTACTAGTACTAATTTGTGATGGCATACATGATCAGACCTGATTATTGTTTCTATGGTCTTGTATCACAAAATTCTGAAATTAACCTGCTTGCAGGGTATGACCCTCCTAAACGGGGCTGACCCCGAGGAAAGCCAATAGGACCCAGTCCGTGGTTGTGCGGGCTCAATAAATACACTATCCATCTTTCGGATGGGATGTAAACTCAGGTCCACGTGTTGGAAGAAATGCCACGCTTCCTGCACGTTAAAGAACACTTGTAGCAAACTCTTTTTTGAGTGGTCCGTAGATGATCGGCTACAAGGCTAAATTCCCCGCCCCTTTCGATTTCACCCTAATTTTCCAGTGGCAGTCAGAATTTCCCGTCCCATGACCCTTTCCATACCCCAAAGTGATTATTTATTAACAAACTTGTTCTCGTCTTGATATAGCTGAAATATTGCTCAGTACACTTTAAAAAGTATTCAATCAATCAATCAATCGTTTAGTTTGCTTAGTCAGGGATTTGTTCAACCTATGTTAATTTCATCCCTCAAGAAATTCTATGGCCGTCACCATAACATCATTGAAAGATATGACGTGTCAGTATCTCAAATGAAAGTGGACATTTTCAGCTAGATTCACGTCTTCCAGGATTTGACTACCGACTTTGACATTTTCCTGGATCGACTCACTCACAGTGTGACGAGTGCAGGACATGCTTACCCTTCCGGAGCACCTGATTTTACTCTTAGTTTCACTGGAGTTCACACTGTGAGTGCCTTTGTTTTGAATGTTGTGATTTCTATTTCTGTGCTTTGTGTCTGTCTAACGTCATTGTTTTGTGTCTGGCGCCATTGTTTTCTGTGTTCTCGTTTTGGCCATGTCTTTGGACTTCGATTTTTGTGGATTTCCCTCCTTTGTTCCTTAGGTATTCTACTGCCGTTGTTATTTTTAGGGCAGAGCATGACATAATATCATGGTGTTCATCACCTATGTCCGATGAGTCATAGAGATGACACAATCTCTCGTTCCTCGACAGATTCTGCAATCTCGCCGACTCTATCGGTAGGTGATGACTACCGCATCTAAATCTACATATTGTGTACAAATTATTTGAAGATAACTTCAGTAAATATGTTTCAAATTTAACTGAAATCTGTTTTGAAGATTCTGTAACAAAGACATTTTGGGGACAGGTTTATTTCAGACAAACACTTTTGCATAAACTGGTCTTTCAGTCTCTGTTCGACACTGGAAGAGACCCATTTATCTGCAAACTGGTTTTGCCAAACAATTTTCAAAGATATAATTCAAAACCATACGTCTGCACCAGAAATTAACCATGTGCACTTTAGCAGTTAAGATAACTGGATGTTTTCCTGATTCTCCATATACAATACATCTAGACATATTATTATCTAGGGGTTGATTGTTTCAAGTGTAAAATAAGTTTACCAAGCTTTATTTGCACCCGCTCTATTAAATCAAAATTTTTAAAGCCCCAAACTTCAGATCCGTAAAGCAGAATAGGAACGATAATTGTATCAAATAATTCAAACTCACATCCAATACTTAAGATATTTTTATCTCAACAATGTATTGTACATTGCCTTTGTAGCTTTCTCACATAACTATTTTCTGGTATGTAGAATGAACCACTTTTTGAAAATAAAGCTCCTAGATATTTATAATTTTTAACTATCTAAATTTCTTATTGCGTTAATATAAAACCTTAAATTTCGGTGAATATTTCATTTGGTAAAAGATAAGACTTTCGTTTTTTTTTATGTTGATTCCAAGCTGCAGTAATCGGCAAAAAATATTTAACATATTTTGTAAATCATTACTACTTTCTGACAAAAATACTGTGTCGTCAGCATATAAAAGCACCGAAATACTGACGATTGGGTTGGTGAGTACCCTCGGGAACTAACAGTCTACCAGCAGAGACATCGGCCAAGTGGAAATAACAAAATACCGAGGTTACTTTCATCGATAATTTTTTTTACCTTTATGTTAAGAGATAACTCATTGTTTTTAACTCGTTTGCCAATGTTTGTATATGAGGACCATATATTTTAGATAATGCAACGACAAACGAATATCGAAACAGGCAGAAGAGGGAATATATAGAATGAAATAAAAGGGACAACAGGAAACACCAACAAAGGATGAAAATTATAATTACAAGCCACAATCTGCTAGCGAACTACACAGGAAAAACACAAATAAGACAAAAGACAAACATAAACAACGATAGGATCCCGGGATAACCGGACATGGTACCGGCACTAGCAAAAGCCAGCGGTAGGGTTAAACCAGTTTATGGGTACCCAAACCTCCCCTTTCTCCATCCCGTTTCCCTATAGTATATAAAACAAACAAATAAAACCCAACAAATTTAGACCACTAACTCCAAGACAGCAATCTTGAAAAGAGAAACATGGAAATATAGAATCCCACATATTAAGACAAGATGACAAAGATAAAACAAAGAAACAAAAATAACGCTACAAAACCAAAGTAATGTGAACCATATAAATAACAATGAGTTATCATCAGGTAGTCATGAGAGTAATAAGTATAATTTGCTCAACACCTGACACACGTCATATTCCCAATGAAAAAGTTTTTAGTCAATGTAAGAGTTCGGTACTTAACTCTGTATGTACTCAAAATGAATATTCCTTATTGTGAAAAAGAATAATTGTAACAATCGGTGAATCCATCAAATTAGTTGTGAAATTCATACCATATATGAGACCTTGAAGCATATGTTAACTCCAACTTCAAAAATTTTAATGAGCTGTATGGCCATTTCGGAAATTAATTCCTCATCAACTCTTATGTTGGTGTGTCAAAGGTCTCTGTAATTTCGAGTTAAATTGGATATAACATAATTGAGATTTTTTAAGTGAAAGGATATCATCGAATTAAAGGACTAAAGTAGTTTATTTTTTTAACTGAAATAGCTTTTGTCTGAACCTTGCTTCAATAAAGGAGTAAATCAGCTTGCTGTGTATGCTTTTATTGGAACAAAAGTAATTTTGGAGGAGTTTATCGATGTGTAAACGCGACCGATTCACTAACAGTTTGTGAGTAAAAGACCGCGTTTACACACCACTGAACTCCCACAAAATTACCTTCATTTCTAATCATTCCAATCCTTTGAACTTAAAACAATGTTGTCAGTGATTTCGACGTCACTATATACTGCACCATTTTACTTTGGAACGTATTAATGGGCAAGAAGAGTTAATCGAGACATAACTTCTTTGACCATTGAAATTAACTGTTGCAAAAACGATTTAAATAATTACAATACATTTTAGGCCATCTGTGAGATACAACGCAGTTGGATATTTTCATCACTTACACTTATTTCAAAAGAAGACAATATTGTTGTTTGGCTGTTGAGGATGTCTTACTCTGGTTTTGCAAAGGGTTTATAAATTGGGTTACTAAATCAATGCCAATCTCTTTTACTGAGCAGTTAGATTTATGACATTAACAGATAAATGAGCCTTGTCGGCTAGTACAAGACTTGATGGATCTGATCCAGTCGGAAAGGGTTTTTTTTCCTCCCCACTCTTTACCTTTTGTTAGCCATATTCCTCTATTCTAATTTATACTTGTAGTTCACGATATTTTGGACCTAAGTTAAAGGGTTTTGTTATTCCTCGTTGTTTGCGATATCCTTTTTTATTTACGATATTGAATGTAATGGAATGGAAAGATGCAATAGGGACTGCTCGCTCTTTGACATATAGAGTGCCTTGGAGGTAGCATATTCCTTACTAGTGGACTGTGAGTCCCAAAGGGTATTCACCAACCCAGTAGGCAGTACGTTTAAGTTGGCCTGAAAACCGATTTCATTTGAGATCTTGCAATATCTAGATTTAAGTTAATTTTGTTGAAATCTACGGAGTATCTCCCTCTTGCATAGCTCTGCCTGTAGCTGATTTTTTCTTCCTTTTTAGATCATAATTGTTATTTGTTCTCTGTCAGTTTTGACACATATTTTGGTTTATGGATTTCTAAATGTTTCGATTTGATCTGCACTGAAGGGACATAAGTTGTAGAAATGCGCACATGCAGAAAATAAATCCACAGTAAGTTCGGTATTTTGTTATTTATGACGAATACTAATAAGAATGATTTCACCTAATTTTTCGTTTGTAAAATACAGTTTCAGGAATGAACGATGTCCTTGTTTTTAGCAGATGTGTCAGATGTGATTAGCATGATAATTAAGCTATTTTGTATTCATGTGACGATGAATCTGTCACGGAAGAACGTTAATAGATTAAAAAAAGATTATAAAAAGAAGCCAGTAATTCGGAGGGGGTTGGGCCCATTATTGCGTTTGACGACGCTGGCTTTCATTCTAGATATTCATCAAATCGAGATAGCTGCATCAGGGCGGACTTATAAACTTTAATAGGCATTCCATTATATGTCAAAAATCATTAACCTCCTCTATGGCAAATTGCATTACCTCCCTTTCGACATAATAACGTAATGCAAATTAAACGTATTCACCATTAAAGGGAAAGGTAAAGGTAAAAGGTAAATTATATTTACGAAAAAAAAAATCAAGAAGTTAAGATTGTGAGTAAAAAATTCATATAATTTAAAAACATATTAATTGAAGACCTTATAAATATATCATCACAATAAAAACTTGTGTTGATCTCGTCGACCAAGGATAACCCATGGAAACCTCCGGTTAAGTTCCAATGGGTTTCTTCAAATATAAGTATAAACTTAATTTAATTTATTTTGAAATTTTCTAAGGTCAAGTGTGATTCTGTAAAAAGGGGTTATAACAAAATTACCAAACATAATTGTCAAAGACCATGAGGCAAAATGACAACGCATGTGGAAAACTACCTAAAATAATGTCGACCGAAATAATCCTTAATTGCTATTTATTGTGCCAATGTTTGAAACAAAGTAAGTGAAAACCGAACTGTCAGTCTAAAAACGAACGATCAAGGGACACCAAATGAGTACGGGACAGAAAACAAAAACGAAGACGCACATACAGATGAACAGCACGGACCTTTTAAAAACAATGGGTGAGATCGGGTGCTACTTATATGACATCTGCCGTGTTTAACATGTCAACTCCGGTAGTAAAGTCAAAACTGGCAGAAAAAACACAAACTTAAGCTTGGTATTGGAAACAAATATCCCATAGCGGTTCTCAAGGTCTTGATTTCGACCGTAAAACTTCTGTAGTGATGACTACAAGTTATGAGTAACATACCCTTGTTTCAGTGTGCTATTTTTTAGCACCCGAACTCTATCTTGGTAGTCAATATATCGACTACAAGCCCTTAAGTAGCTAATCAGTTGGGAGATGTAAACTCCATTCCTGGCACTTTTGAAATGTTGCTACAAAGAAAAGGGAAGTTAAGCATTGGAAATGTGAAGTCATCGCGTTCGTCATACAACCTAGTTTTTAGTGTACCCCTTTTGTCAATTTTAAAATGGTCAAAGAACTGAGCCGATGTGGAAGAATCTGTAATATCCTTAATATCGAGCTCCTTTGGATAGACCAGATGAAGAAAATCTCCAAAGCGAAAGTTGTTAAGTAATAAAATATTATCAATATAACGGAAACTGAAAAAAATTGAATTGGCCAGTATTTTTATCTTTATTTTGAAGAAATCCTTTGATAAGTTCAGCTCATTTGAGTGCAGAAACAGATCGGCTAAGAGAGGTGTACTGTTAGTGCCCATTGGAATTTCGATAGTCTGTAGTCTCTAACAAAGTAAGAAGAACATAATTATTAAGCTTTTTGAATGGCTGTGGCTAGTAATATTCATTTTGGTTGCCAACTCTTTTGTTTATTCGTATCTGTAGATTGTGCGGGTAGAGTAAATGACCTTTGTGAAAATGGCAACAGTATCTACCACGCCTAATATCAAATCTGTATTAAAAAACAACGACAGTAGAATACAAAAGGAACAAAGCAAAAGATTACATGATAAAATAAAATCCAAAAAGGAGAATACAAAAGACAGAAGACTAAAGACGCAACAATCCAAAACAATGCACAAACACCACAAATACAACACTTAAAAACTAAACCACTGACAGAGTGAACTCAAAAAAATGAGTGACATCAGGTGCTCTGTATACAACACCCCTCACACTGTCAGTGGGACAATCCAGGGTAAAGTCATAATAGGTAATCCAAATCCGGGAAGACGTGAATCTAGCTGAAAATGTCTGTTCTCATTTGTGAAACCGACATTTCATATCTATTAATAATGTGGTGGTGATGGCCATAGAATTTCTGAAGGTGCCTTTGCTGTTTTGACAAAGTCACTGTATGAACTCCAAGTTCTATAATAACGAATCAAGTGTGAAATATACAATCCATACGCTTGGGAGTTAGGTATGTTGCTCCTTAGAAAGGGAAAGTTAACAATTGGGAAGTCAAAAACAAAAACAAAAAAAGGAGCAATAATAAACCCATGGAGATCTTGACTCTGTGATCTAGAATATAATTAAACAGTGTATAATCTTAAGGTAAACTTGTTAAATTTCTCAAAGAGTATAAAATAGGTACCAACAGTAAATTAATCAAGAATGTCCGTATTGGAAGATAAAACAGAAGACATTTTAATTGCTGGTTAGGGCCTGAGGCTTATTCACTAACCACATAGCCCAGTACTTTGATACTGGCTCCCTGAAAAAAAAAATATTTGGAAACGTGCAATGTCTTAAGTTTAGAAAATGTGCAGGCTGAGAAACGTCACCCTTGTGCAAACTCTGTCCTGAACAAATTTTTACTTTTCCTATAGATCTTATTGGCTATTGTACATTTGTCATATCATCTTCCATAAACCTTTCTGTAATTAGCTTTCTAAAGGTCTTATTTGGTATGCACTTATGAGACATAAGTAGTCGAAATGGCCGTTTTAGAAGCTAAATTTCTGTTTTGGGTAATTTGCATTAACAGTACAAGTAGGTGAGCAAAATCGCATACTGTTAAATTTTCTTTTTTTGATTTCTATTTAAAGTCTAAGCATATTTAGGTTAGCTAATCATGTGATTTGAACTGAAATTTATAACAAAATAATATATCATTTCAGAATCATAAAAAACGAATTAAAGTAATATTTAGTAGGAGATATAACTCATGCCATCTCATTTTAATAAGAATATTCTAGAACATGAAATTGGTTTTTAACTCATGCCATCTCATTTTTCTTAGAATATTCTAGAGCATGAATTTGGTTCATGTCAGTATTGGCTTTATGTAAGTACTTAAAAACTTAATATTTACAAGATAAGAGTTTCAATCTTTTAGTCACTACAGCTGGTTTGATTTAGACTACTTCTAGATGAGTTGTTCTTATAAACTATTCTTGCCCAGGACATACCATTTCCCCACAAATGAGGGGTGATACGTACATAGCAGGATGCGCCTTTCCTGCCCATGCATTCGTACAAAGTTCATATAGAAATGTATTTTTCGTGTCTTGATTATCGATATGTTATACAAAATGTACGTTCTTATGTTTTTGTATAATTTTTCTACAAATTTTTAAACATTAAATATTTAATTTTGATGCTATAAAGTATAAAGTATATTACTTTGCAACAGCGGACACTACCGCATAAGAAAGGAAGTTTGACACGTCATAAAACCGGGTAAATCCACCATTTCTTAATTATAATTAAATAATGTATCATTTCAGAATCAATAAAAAACGAAGTAGAGTAATGTTAAGTAAGGAGATATAGCACTCATGCCATCTCATTTTTATCAGAATATTCTAGAGCATGAAATTGGTTTTTAACTCCTGCCATCTCATTTTATTAGAATATGCTAGATATTCTACGATAGGATATGGCGTAAATGAACACGAGACCATAACACATATGTTAACTCCAACTGCAATAATTTTAATCAGCTGTATTGCCATTTCGGAAATTTATTCCTCATCAGCACCACTAGAACCCAAACAAAGTAAATCCATAATTTAAAAAAATGTTTGCATGCATAAAACCAAACGAAATCCGAATAATCAGTTATATCAAATATAGCTAAGGACAAACTACGATGGTGGGAGTTAATCCTTCGGTTCCAGAATTTACATAAATTTAGATAATAGTAATTGAACAAAGTGTATACATGAGATATTATCTCATTATCTAAGATAAATAAAGAGCATACATCTCTACCACGGGGAATTGTTTTACCAACTCCACACTGCAATAAAAGACAAACTCCTGAATTGAATATTTTACGAAAGGATATGGAGTAAATGAACATGAGACCATAACACATATGTTAACTCCAACTGCAATAATTTCAGTGAGCTGCATGGCCATTTCGGAAATTTATTCCTCATCAGCAGCACTAGAACCCAAACAAAGGAAATCCATAATTTCACAAAATGTTTAAATGCATAAAACCAAACGAAATCCGAATAATCAGTTAAATCAAATATAGCTAAGGACAAACTACGATGGTGGGAGTTAATCATTCCGTCCCAGAATTTACATAAATTTAGATAATAGTAATTGAACAAAGTGTACACATGTCCGTGTTGGCTCTCTGTATAAGTACTTAAAACTAATTATTTACAAGATAGGAGTTTCAATCTTTTAGTCACTACAGCCTGGTTGATTTCAGGACCATTGCTGTTGATATTTTTGTCTAGTGGATCTCTTCTCTTGACAATTCTGTTCGGAAGTTTTGGACCCCTTCCCCCTGAGAATTGGGTAGTCCATTGTGACGTTACAATTATCACGGTCATATTTCAGCAAAACCTTGACGTTGTTTGATCTTGCTTTTATCTCCCCTGAAATTACTGAATATGCCAATTGTATGAATCAACGTTAAATATCTTCTTCACATAAAATTAAATCCTTTCTTGAAGTCAAGTCTCTTCAAATAAATGGTTGAAACAAGCAATGGAATACCACGTTCTTCACATCATCTTTTTTGGCTGGTAAAGTCATCCTTTTACTAGACAATGGTCTATAAACACACAAAATTAAAAATAAACAGCGAATGATAATCATTTAATCATTAGCAGAACATTTCTGATAATAAGGACTAATGTATAATTGAAGAAATTATTTACAAAACGATAAAATATATTTTCTAGTTCCCCTGTGTTTGTTAGGCTAAAAAAGCCAACGGACTATTGAAGTATCTCAATATCGTACCCTATAAGTTATAGCTAGCACATTTACACACGACGGAGTTGTTTAATTTGCTGCTTAAAGACCTGTTGTGATCATTTCTTTTGTTATTCATGACTTTTAATTCTTGTAAATACCTTTGACTTTCCAATCTCTCTTTGCATGTCTTTTCTTTGTTTCTCTCGATTTTGAAGCACTTTAACTGATAATTTACCTCAAGTTATTTACTTAGCCCGAATTATTTACCTCCAATTAACTACTTCTATATACTAGTAATTAAATTTTATGCATATTCATTCAAATGTCGTATGCGTAACTTTGAGCTTCTATTATATTTCACCTAAATATTAGATGAAGACAAAAAACATGCAATGCTGTTGTAACGTCTTACCCCTCGACATAGTGACCGGTTTCTGCATGAATCAGTCTATTTAATGCCTACTCCACCGTTATGACAATGTAATCAACTGCAAGTATTTATCCGTGATCATGGTCACTGCGAAACGATTCGCAACAAAAAGAGGAAATCGCTGCAAGTGATGAAAAATCAGTAACCGACCAGTTCCCTCCGTTGTAGCAAATCAAAATAAGTAAATACCGAAGTTACTGTGAATTTAATTTCTGCATATGCGCATTTCGACAACTTATGTCTCTTCAGTGCAGATAAAATCTAAACGTTTGGAAGACCAAAACTCAAAATTGCGAAAAACTGATAGAGAACAAATAACCAATGTGATCTAAATGTAAAGCCAAACTCAACTATGGACAGAGCTTTGCATGAGGGAGATATGAAAAAGAAAGGAAATGGGGTAAATGTCAAGGAGACAACATCCCATCTCCAGGTTAAAACTACCCAAAACAAAGCATCTAGGGGCCACCGTAGGGTCTTCAACACAGTATGGGACCTCACACAATATAGCAAGCCCTAAATGGCCCCCAAAAAGTAAAAAAAGTAGTAATCAATGGAAACAAACCACATCCAATAACCCGAATATCAAGAAACTAAAATTTTACCACAGTAGGTCTCACTAAATGTCACAGTCACCTAAATTTTTTGAGGACCTGTCTTTCATCCCGTGTTGTACCCAATGGGTTTAAAACATCATTCAACCCCATCGATGAAATCTATTATAACCGGGATTTCCATGCCAAATTTCACCAAATTTCTTCAAATTTCTCTTTGTCGGTCATGCGTCTAACCACGCAATCAGTTAACACCAAGCTTGAACGCTTGCGTCATAGCAAGGTTCTCGACAAAAATAAGCTGTTTTCTTTGTGCCACAAAATAGTCGCCACGGACATAGTCGAACAGATCCGTATTCTGAATAAGGATCTGTTCGAATTTCTTCTTACTGGCAAACAGCACTAAATACAACAGCTTATTCCCGATACACCTACTGATTCTTCCAGTAACAACATTTGTCACTCTAATGAAGATGATGAAGAAGAAATCGTTCGCTGTGTACCGGACTCTGAAAAAAGTCTTCTGTCAAAAGGTCTGAATTTTGTTCCGACCACTCCTTTTCCGGATTCATTTCAAAATGAAACGGATATTCAACATTTCTTTCGGCGTCTTCTGCTCAAAGCTTTCTTTTTTGGCAAGGATTCGGAACAACCAATTGAAAACTCAATTTCATTTTCTAAATTCAATCGTACTAAATCGGATTTCACGCCTAAAGCATCTTGGTTTCCGGTGTTGCAGGGTTACTTTAGGTCGTGTATCAGTCAAATTGACAATTTAAAATCCAAACCCCTGAAGAGACATAACCTGACTTCAGATGAACAGACCGCTCTTCGTCACCTCAAAGCACGTACTGATATAGTTATCAAAGCTGCAGACAAAGGAGGTGCCGTTGTCGCCTGGGATTCTCAGTGTTATGTTGCTGAAGGGAATTTTCAACTTTCGGATTTTCATTTTTACAAAAAATTAAAATCTAACAACACGAAAGAAAATCAGAAAATTGTTAAAAATTTCATAAAGACATCCATAGAGAAGCAGGATTTACCAGATGAAGCGTATAAATTGGTTGTTTCCGAGCCAAGAACGTCACGTTCTATATGCTGCCCAAAATACATAAATAGGGGAATCCGGATAGACCTATAGTTTCAGCTTGTAGCTGTCCTACCGAATACATTTCTAGTTTTCTCCATGATGTATTTATTCCAATTTTGGAGAATCTACCTACATACATTAAGGACACTACACATGCTCTCAATATTTTTGAGTTTTTCAGCCAGAAAATGCTGATGTCAAACTATTCACTATGGATGTCACTGCCCTCTACACTAGCATCCCCAACAATGATGCTATGGTAGCTTTAAGACACTTTTTAGACAGAAGACCCAATCCTTATGTAAAGAAAGACATTATCCTTAGGCTTGCTGAACTTGTGTTGAACCTCAACACTTTTCAATTTGATGGGGAATATTATAGTCAGTCCGGTGGTGTTGCGATGGGAACCAAAATGGGTCCAAGCTTTGCTTGTTTATTTGTTGGCTACCTCGAGCAAAAATGTTCTCCGAATATATAGGACATGTCCCCGAACTCTATAAAAGATACATTGATGATGTTTTTGGGGTGTCCTCTGACAGTGAAGATGAACTTAAGTCTTTCATTGACTATGTTTCCTCGTACCATCCGGCCATCAAATACACTTTTAATATTACCAACGATAGTCTCGCTTTCCTCGACATAATTGTACCATAAAGGATGGGCAAATTTCCACCTCAGTGTTTTATAAACCGACAGACACCCACTGTTATTTAAATTATGGGTCCTGTCACCAAAAGTCATGCAAGGATGCCATTCCAAAGTCACAATTCTTGCGACTTCGTCGTATCTGTAGTGACGAGCAGGACTTCAGGACTCAATGTAACAGAATGAAATCCTTTTTTGTTAAGAGAGGCTACCCCAGCAAAGTTTTGGATCGAGCTATGAATTCAGTTTCCCGAGTGACCAGATCCCAGGCTATGGAGAAGAGGGTGAGAAATACCGACGACCGGGTTCCGTTGGTCCTGACATACCACCCTCACAACGAAGCTATCAAAAACATTTTGATTCGCAACTTCAAATCTATAGTCCTCGAGGACGAGCATATGTCGGCAGTTTTCCAGGATTCGCATCCCATTGCAGCCTTCAGAAAAGGGAAGAGTTTAAAAGAGCACCTTGTTACTAGTTCTTTCAAGAGTGCTACTCCTCAAACTCCCTGTAAATATAAGGGCACCAGACAATGTAAGCGATCTCGCTGTTCGACTTGTCCTTTTACTTGGGAAACCGATGAAGTAGTAGGGCCGGCTAGCGTTTTCAAACTAAAAAATGGTTTCACGTGTACTACTGAAAATGTAGTGTATGCTGTGGGCTGTAAACACTGTAACATGATCTATGTGGGTGAGACTTACCGGAGATTGGGTGATCGCTTTGTCGAACATAAACAGAGCGTCACTAATGGTAAGGATTGCCCAGTAGGTGAACATTTTCGGCGAGCTAACCACAGCATACTGGACATGCATGTAACTGTCCTAATACATACTAGTGCAGGTGAAAAACAACGACAGTTCCTTGAACAAAAAATTATCCATTTTCTTGGAACTGCTCGACCCTTTGGCATGAATGTTAAGAAGCAGTCTATTTTATAAAATTATTTATTAATTGAAATTTAATATTTGCACCGCCGTGCGCGGTCCCGGCTTATGAATAGGCCCGCAGCATCCTCTGAGCTTGGAGTATGAGTCTTCCTAACAGAGGACCCCGAGGGAACCCCGGGATATAGAAATAGGACCTAGTATCTCCGGCTTGCGGGGTGTGACCCCTCCTAAACGGAGACTGACCCCGAGGGTACCGGGATATAGAAATAGGACCCATTCCGTGGTTGTGCGGGATTAATAAATACACAACCCATCTTTCGGATGGGATGTAAACTCAGGTCCACGTGTTGGAAGAAATGCCACGCTTTCTGCACGTTAAAGAACCCTTGTAGCATGCTCTTTTT
>MJUU01048871.1:73742-89477 GCA_002080025.1 Modiolus philippinarum
ATTTTGTTGATACACGTGAAAAGAATAAATAAATAAAAATTTTCTGTCAAGAAAAAAAAATACCCTCCCCCTTTCAGGTTAAATGGTCGGTCCCTTATGTTTATTTCATATCATTCTCTTAAGATATACAATGTATTACACTCAGAAGTGCAGTGTGAAAAGTAGATCCAGATCATGGCATGTCTTATCTTAACTCTAAAAAGTTAACTTCACTATCCCAGCCGTCCAGTACTCCGAAGCTTTTCTGAAAACCGTCCATTCAAAAACCGACATTATCTTTGGTCAAGAAATTTTATAAAACTGAGGAATATATCTCCCCTTGCAAAGCTCTGTTCTAAGCTGATTTTGTTTTGATTTTTATGTGCATTGAAGAGACAAATTCTCAAGGCAAGAAAAATAAAGATGGAGGTCAGAAATCGAATAGTACTATTAAAACACAAAAATGTAGCAGTGAGGAAAATGTACACAACCCCTTTTGGCCGAGCACATTCAGTAGTTTTTGGGTGATTGTGTTTGGCGATAAAATTTGTGTATTAATCCATGATTTTAATGTGGCGATATTTTTGGATTATTTGTATTTTGTTGCATATCATTTTACTTATCTAGCTATCTTGCCCAGTTGTTTTTCTTTGTTTTATATCTTCACTCGTAGTCAATCCCCCACCCCCACATTTTGGGAATATGACTTAAAATTTTACTTTGTCTCTTCGTTTTGGTTAACTGTGGTTTTTATCGTTCTTTTTTATTGTTTTTTCTCTGTATTTGTTTTAGTTTTTGTCTCATTTCTCCTGTAACTGCTTGGCCAATTATAATCGATTTTGGCATGAATCATCACCAGGGTAAGAAGTTCCCAAATTTTTTTGGCCGTAGACCTAGCAACAGGGCCGTTGTATTTTGAATAGAACATTTGAGTAAATGCTGCTTTTTTTCAAATAACTGAATATGTTTGCCTTTTTTCCGTATTTTTTTTTTAATTTGTAACACTCGTCTTATACATTACAAACAAAAGAGACGGAGATTTAGTTTATGTTACAAAAATGTTGAACGTGCCAATATCGATCTATCCTGAAATTTTAAAGAAAATTAAAAAAAAATTTGGAATTACACAAATGTATTGCCCTTTTGTCATTTTTTAAAAAAATCTTTCGACTATTATTTTGAAAGTTGAGAAAGAGATAAAGTTTTAATAGCAAAAGAGTTCAGTTTATCAAGAACTATAATTTTTACATATGTCCGGCATGTTCATACAATACAACTGCTATCTTGGAAAAAACTTTTAACATATTTCTTGTGGGAAAATGGTTTTTTTCTAATTCTTAGGCCTTTTTATACATCGTTGCCATTAACTAGGCTTGGTTACTATTAAACTTTATGATTTAAGTATAGATAATAAATCCTTCACGCCTCCACCGAATTTCTTAAATTAACATTTTACTATTGGAAAATATTGTAATTGCTAATTCTTAAAAAGCTTCGTATGTCAAGTTGATATTAACTAGGCATGGTAATGTGATAGTGATCAAACAAAAGCATGATTTTAGTACCGATCATAAATCAAAGATGGCTGCTACCTCATATCCTAGCTTAAAACTGGTTCCTATTGGAAAATGTTGAAAATAGATTTCGATTCTTGACGAATGTTTCATACATGAAGTTGATATTTACTAAGCACGCATGGTAACATGATGGCCATCTATCAAATGTTGTATATTTGTACCGATTTCAAATCCAAAATGGCCACCACAAGGAAACATAGTTATGACCCTGCAAACAAAGTTTGGGGTATATAGGAATCACCTTGTCTGTCCATCCATCTGTCCGTCCGTCCGTCTGTCCACACTTCTCGTAAGCACAACTCCTCTTAAACCACTTGAAGGATTTTGATGAAACTTTACACAAAGGAAGGGCACTATATGGAGATGTGCATGAAGGAATATAATTTTTGTCCGAAACCAGGAAGGGGAGATAATTTGACTTTGATTTTTCGTTGATTCCTTTTATGTATGGGTAACCTCGTAAGCGCAACTACTCTTAAACCACTTGAAGGATTTCGATGAAACTTTACACAAAGGAAGGACACTATATGGAGATGTGCATGAAGGAATATAATTATTGTCCGAAACCAGGAAGGGGAGATAATTCGACTTTGACTTTTCATTGATTCCCTATATGTATGGGTAACCTCGTAAGCGCAACTCCTCTTAAACCACTAAAAGGATTTCGATGAAATTTTACATAAAGGAAGGACACTATATGGAGATGTTCATGAAGGAATATAATTATTGTCCGAAACCAGGAGAGGGAGATAATTTGACTTGACTTTTCATTGATTCCCCATGTAAAGGTTACCTCGAAAGCGCAATCTTTCTTAAACCACTTGAATCATTTTGATGAAACTTTTCAAAAAGGAAGGACACTACATGGAGATGTGCATGAAGGAATATCATTATTGTCCGAAACCAGGAAGGGGAGATAATTCGACTTTGACTTTTCGTTGATTCTCTATCTATCGGTTACCTCGTAAGCACAACTCTTCTTAAACCACTTGAAAGATTTTGATGGTACTTTGTAAAAAGGAAGAACACTATATGTAGATGTGCATGAAGGAATCTAATTATTGTATGAAACCAGGAAGAGGAGATAATTGACTTTGACTGTTTATTGATTCCCTATGTATAGGTAAGCGCAACTCCTCTACCAAATGAAGGATTTTAATGAAAATTTAGACAAAGGAAGGACACTATATGGAGATGTGCATGAAGGAATGTAATAACTGTATGAAACCGGGAAGGTGAGATAATTTGACTGTGACTTTTGTTGATTCCTTCTGCAATGATTTTTTTATTTCGAAGAAATAATTTAAAGCGTAGATATTGTGAGATCAAACTTTGGAGAGACACACTTTTTTCATTGTAATACTCTTGTTTTCAAAGTGTTGTAATGAAATTTCTCTTATGCTTATGATTTTTGTGTAAACTGTCAAATAAGCTGAAAAAGGGTGAATTTTTTATTTGTCTGATTTCGACAGAGTATTTTCATTGGAACCCTTGTGAAAAGTTCTTTCTCGAAGATTATATCATTGTGTCCACACTTGTACTGTGTCCACACCTGTATTGTGTCCACACTAACTTAAATTTGCACTTACCATATCGATTCAGGGTTCAATTAGCGGGGGGTATAGTTGGCTGCCATTTGGCGACAGCTCTTGTTTACATTGGACTCTTAATGGAAGATATTTTCATAAATCAAGTTGATATTAACATTGTTTTGTTACATGATGGTAATCTACTAGATGAATGATTTCTAACATCATATAACTAAAATGACAGTCACCTAAAATTTAGATCAGTAATTAGGTGAGCGGTACAGTCTCATATGAGCCTCTGGTTTTATATTGGTTTAACATACAACTGAAATACATCACATCTACTGCTTACACATGGGAAACGAAAACTATGACTTGTTTCATTTTGACGATTAGTACCTAAAAAAATAATCGCCTTACCATATATATTGGAAATATCCATTCCAACGTTTTAAGCTATTTTGAAAATAAACTTTCTCCCAGGCCCGACGTTACTTCAACATTTAATTTCTGTTCTCAAAGTCATTCAGACTAGTAGTTAATTAATCAACCGAAAATGTAGAGGTAATTTTTAAATTTTCACCTTAGATATATTTATTTTAGGTTTGAAATTTAACAATCTATTTTGACCAATTTTCGGATAAACAATTATTGTGTATTACTTAAGAAGAAATATCAATAATTTAAAGACTAGCTCAACTAATGGCAGATCCATTTTAAAACCTATATATCTAAACATTATATGTATCCACTTTGCGAAATACCTTTCAAAAGATAATTGAGTATGTGTTCACCCAATACACTAATTAAAATTCGTTTTTCTCTTATTTATTGATAATATGATCTGTTGAGATTTGAAGTATCCTTAAAAAAAATTAAGTTACTGAAAGTGGGAAATTTATTTTTGAAGAATACAATTTCCAGATTTATACTATGTAAATAGAATTTAACACTTGGCACAGTATGGAACGAGTAGTATTTTAATTCATATTTTTTGTCTGAATGATACTTATTGATAATTTCAAGAATTAAATTTCCAACATTAATCTGTCATAATTTAACTTATATTTGATTTGAAGTGTATTGTTGAACGAGCTTCAATGTGAATTACAGGACATTGTAAACCAACTAATGTTTCTAAGCGATTTATTTTCGCGACTTTAGCGGGTGTAAAAATATCGCAAATATAATCGTCGCGAATATGTTTAATCTTTATGTAATGCATCCTTAGAAACAGAAAATCGCAAAAATAAGTTGCCTCGAAATTAAGAAGTTGGGGCAAAAAAGTATCCTTGAAAAAAAGGCTGGTTTACAGTATTGTTTTTTTTCTCACACTGACACTGTACTGTCAGTAGTGTTATACTAAAACTTACAGTTTTCTCTATTTCACAGTCATTTAAAATAGGATTGACATGGTTGTTTAAAAATGGTACATGTTCATATTAAGATGTATTTGTCGACTATTTGGTCAAGTCTTCTTAAGAGGAAAATATTCAACAAAATTGAGAAAAAGAATCCACAGTCAATGACACTTTTAACATAAAAAAATCTCATGAGTCTTTTGAGATGTGTATTTATTGTGTCGCCTGCGTTCATGCAGTGGCGACATATAGGGATCACTGTCGTCGTCGTCGTCAGCGTCGTCCTCGTCCGCGTCGGCGTCACAAAAATTTCTGTCACAATTTCCTCAGGAACTATGCATCCGAGATGTCTGCAATTTGAGATGGAGTATCAGTACGGGAACCTTTACCGTGTAACAGGGTTTGGGATCTCTCGCATGCCCACTTCCTGTTTGACGGAACTTGGAATATTTTTCGCGTCTTGAAAATTTCTGTCACTTTTTTCGCAGGAACGACAGATCCCAGCATTCTACAATTCAGTATGGAGTATTAGAATGGGGACCTATATCTTGTAATAAAGTTTGGGATCTATTGCACTGCCAGTTCCTGTTTGACGGAACTTGGAATATTTTTGCCGATTGGTGTCACAAAAAAATGTATGTCCTATTTTACTCGGGAACCACAATTCCCAGCCTTCTGTAATTTAGCATGGAGTATCAGTATGGGGACCTATACCCTGTAATAGAGTTTTGAATCTGTGGCATGTCCACTTCCTGTTTGACTGATCTTAGAATATTTTTCCAGTCTTGAAAATTTCTGTCACGTTTTTCTCAGACACCACATACCTCTGCCTTCTGCAATTTGGCATAGAGTATCAGTATTGGGACCTATAATGTGTAAGAGGGTCTGGGATCTTTTGCATGCCCACTTCCTGTTTGATGTAACTTACTTTTAGTGTTATTACGCAGGCGACACATGTCTTCCGTGGACGACTTGCTACTAAGTTACATATTTGGGAATAGTAGAATGCAAACGCTCCTCTTACTTTTTATCGGAGGTGATGTTTTTTGTTTTGACTTTGCTTCCTCCACAAGTTAAATATATTATTTAGTAATAAATCGAAAGTAACATTTATTACTCTCTTGTGGGTTATTGTTCTCGGACACTAGAAACATATCAATAGAATGGCCCTTGCTGAATTATGATGTGATCGGTTAATGAATTCAGTCTTCTGTGAAACAGTCTAACCAATTAAAACCAAACCCGTTAAGTGAAGTCCTTGGATGATCCCTTCTCACAATCATTTTCAAAAAAGAAGGGATACGAGAGTATTTACCTTATATTTCATTACAAATAGGTAGCTTATTTTGAATAGGACATGGTTCTAAAGAACACAGTGGTAAGACGACATTCCAAGCTACACCTTTTTCCTACCTTCAAGAAATCAAGGTTAAGCTGCGCTTTGAGGTAAAAAAAAGTATAAATTTTTTAAATCTACTTTGTTTTGTAGAATTGGTAAAGACCGTTTACAAAAGTACTAATTGCATTTTTAATTTTGAATCAAAGAAATAACCTGAAATTACGTCTTTATTCAGGCTTACGAAGAATGTCAACATAATATTTCACAAATAAACGCAAAATTGGGTAAATAATTATGTTTGTAGCCTTATAAAAAAAATCAGTGCAATGAGACTCGTGTATTTTTTCAAAAGTAATTTTGATTCAGTCAAAGTGTAAACCACTTTTATGAAGGCTGATCATCAACATACATTATGTATATATATATAAATACAGTAAAAAAAACAATAAAGAATTATGTTGAATAAAAATTATGAAAACTGAAATTTACCTTGAATCCCCGTCTCTTTGCAACCAGATTCGTTGGTTGAAAATCAAATGAAACGGCAAAGAATTTAGTTTTTTTTCTCTAATTTATGATAATTTGCCTTAAATAATCGATTAAGAATCCCCCGAATTCGCAGTCATTGAGTTGAAGTAAAATTTCCCACGAGATAGAAATAAAATTAGTATCGTTTAACTTGATTTGACTAGTAAATACTTCACTAGGGAGAACACGCACTTTGTTGTCCAAAGAATTATATTGGAGATGGTTTTCCATTGAAATGTTTGAAAAAAAAAACTACAGTCAACTGTTAGTCAAATTGACAAGCAACTAAAACTGGCATTCAGTGATATGGAAGTGTAAAGATATAGAAACGGTTGTTCCAATAGAAAAATTTAGATTAAGACAGTAAATGTCATTTATCTATACGTGCATCTAAATACAATAGACACCCATAATACAGAATAATAAAGCCTTTTTAAATTTTTAGCTTTGTAGCAGAGTAGTAGACCTATCTCCACAGTGAAATTCAGGTCTCTGTCCGTAATCATGCAAGAAAAACAACTGTCATTCCAATTTACAACAATAGAATATGGAGTATATGCTCTTTATTTTTATTAGATATGGTAAACTTGTACATGAGATAATATCTCATGTGTACACTTTGTTCAATTAATATTATCTATAAAATTTATGTAAATTCTAAAACCTAAGGATTAACTCCCTCCATCGTACTTTTGTCCTTAGCTATATTTGATATTACTGATTATTCGGATTTCGTTTTATTTCCATTTCGTTTGGTTTTATCCATTTAAAACATTTTTTTTGAAATTATGGATTTCCCTTGTTTGGGTTCTAGTGCTGCTGATGAGGAATTCATTTCCGAAATGGCCATACAGCTCATTTAAATTATTGCAGTTGGATTTAACATATGTGTTATGGGCTCATGTTCATTTACTCCATATCTTTTCGTAAAATATGTAGAGATTTTTACAGGGAAATAAAAACCGCAATATTCAGAACCTACCTGTGTTGAAGCCGTAACATATTTCCAAAATATCCATGATATCTAAGATAGATGTTTGATCTTAGAACTGGTACATTGATTTAAGAATTTTTTAACGTGTTCTTTTTTAATATACTTCGACTTAAATATAACACCTGAAATGAAAGCATATTGTTTATTTTTTATTTACCTGAGCTGGAACTAATAACATTTAAACAAAAGGTATCCACAATAAACTATTGTTGCAACACTATACAAAAAGCCAATTACAAGTTGTAATGTTAGATTACTATCTATCCCTGCATCGCTTTTACTTATGAAAGCCTTGTACTGCAATATTCGACCAACAGATCTTATATACTGACAATAAAGAAAATTGGCTAATCTTCTTATAACAAGAAACATTCGAAGTTTAATTTTCTTCATAGGTCACAGGTTGTTTTACCAAACGCTAAAGACCGACCTTATAATATTTATTGAAACAGAAAATTAAGCGTCATTATTCTCAAAATATGTCATCGGGGTTTTTAACATAGTATTGTCTAAATATCTTAAATTTTAATCATTATTTTAAGAAGTTCATTTATCAAGTTATATTTAAGTTTTATCAGTGAATCTAAACAAACCATACAAAGTCGTTTAAATGTATTAAAATGTGTATTGGCTCAATTGTCAATGTTATGATAAACTTGAAAGAAATTAAAAGCTACAAGACATCTAGCCTGAAACCATACAGGAGAGAAAAAACTAAAAGAGAACAACATAATGATGGACTTTCCTACTTTTTTGCTGGTCTAAAGATGCAGCAAATAAACGTCATTTCGATAAGTACAGTCAAAATTTATCATTAAGCACGAGATTCTATAAATTATCCGTGGTAGCATATGTATTACACGTACTGATTTTTTGATAGAATTTAAAATATTTCAAGCATGCTCCCTGATTTCAAAATCTTGCTAATTCTCTTCACCCAGGAATCAAAGTTGAAGTATTTGACATTCTACAAGAAGTATTGAATTTTTGAACACATAGAACAAGTATAGAAAAAGGTTCCACAGAAAACCGACTGACAAAAACATATTTACTTGCATAAAATTTCGGATCATTATTAAACTTAAAACAAAATCCGTTAGGTCTTGGAGTTCGAGTGAAAAAAAAGAGGAAAATTAATCAAAGCTAAGACAAATATAAAACAACGACCAAAACAGATGGGATGCAAAATATGTATGCACAAAGGTCAATTAGCAAAGGTAGATAGGCTGGATAAAGATAAATGCTCAAAAACAAGAAAAGTATAAAATATTGAACAAAATCTACTGTACAGCCGAGTCCTACCAGAAACTAAAAATGATCTGCTGAAACATCACCATATTTTTAAAAGATCTCCAAGGCTAGAAAGAATTTTCAATTTCGCACAGACAAAAATGTAGCGGACATTGTTTTCATGACAAAAAGAAAAAAGAAAAAGGCCAATGTTATGAAAAGTAACGATAACAACAATGATAAAAAATAATATTAAACAGCAGGGAATGTGTTATTTGTGAGAGACGTTATACTGGAGAAATTAAAACTATTTAAACGTTAAATGTAAAAGCATCGTTCATTGTAGAAAAAAATTGCCAAAATGTAAATACATTTACTTTGTGGCAGAAACCGAACCCATGGTCAAGGCAAGAATGCAGAATCACTTAACCGGCTCTATATAATATGAATGATAATGTGTTGGTAAGGTGAGCTGCAAAGGTAGAATATATGATTCCGAATGCCAACAGTGATGAAAATCATCTATTTAAACCTGTTAACATCGGAAAATTCAGCAAGGTCTTCGGCTGGATTTGAATGCCTGCTTTGTTGTCATCTATGACAGCACCGCCTGCACTTTGTCCAGCACCCTAGACCACTCGGCCACCTAGGCTATATAAAAATACAATGTATAGCTTTCGGTAACTGGGTCATTCCTCCTCGTAGGAAATCTAGGGTTGTAACAATACACGGTGAACATTAGGCGGGTAGGAAATAGATAGAATGATAAGGTTGCAACAGGTAAGATACATAAGGTATATAGATAATAGTGTTGCACACAGCTGTATATAATATGAATGATAATGTGTTCGTAATGTAAGCTGCAAAGGTAGAATATATGATTCCGAATGCCAACAGTGATGAAAATCTTCTTCATAAACCTGTTAACATTGGAAAATCCAGCAAGGGATTCGGCTGGATTTGAACCCTTGCTTTGTGTCATCTATGGCAACACCGCCTGCACTATGTCCAGCGCCCTAGACCACTAGGCCACCTTGGCTGTATAAAAATATAGTTTTCGGTAACCGGGTCATTCCTCCTCATAGGAAATCTAGGGTTGTAACATAGTACACGATGAACATTAGGTGGGTAGAAAATAGAAATAATGATAAGGTTGCAACAGGTAAGATACATAAGGTATATAGATAATAGTGTTGCACACAGCTCTATATAATATGAATGATAATGTGTTGGTAATGTAAGCTGCAAAGGTAGAATATAGATTCCGAATGCCAACAGTGATGAAAATCTTCTTTATAAACCTGTTATCATTGGAAAAAATCCAGCAAGGTCTTCGGCTGGATTTGAACCCCTGCTTTGTGTCATCTATGGCAACACCGCCTGCACTATGTCCAGCGCCCTAGACCACTAGGCCACCTAGGCTATATAAAAATATAGCTTTCGGTTACCGGGTCATTCCTCCTCGTAGGAAATCTAGGGTTGTAACATAGTACACGATGAACATTAGGTTGGTAGGAAATAGATAGAAGAAGCTATTCATTTTAATTGCTCATTGAATAGAAAATTTCAAATATGCACGTTAAAAAATCAGTATAGAAAAGAAAATAAAGTATATAGAGAAAAAAGAAAGCCCTATTAATCAAGAACTTAGGCACTCATAGTGTGAACTACCATGAAATCTGGGAGTGACAACAGGTGATCCAGAAGGGTAGGCATGTCCTGCTCCGCTAACGACACAATTCACACTATCAGTGAGGCGTGTATTCCTTTGAAATATCTGTTTGGTAGCTTATTGGTTAATGCAATTTTTTCACCCTTACTGAGACAAAGCCAATAAAAAAATCATGATAGTGTTACTTTTCTTACCCTCAAACACTACCAAGGCAAAGCTTTTGCAAATCTCTTCAATATTCAAACATTTTAAAAAAAAATGTCAAAACTTGTAGAGTATCTCCCTCATGCATAGCTCTGTCCGTAGCTAATTCTGGCTTTCCTTTTTAGATAATTTCTATTAGCTTTTACACATATTTCAGTTTATGGATTTCCAAATGTTTTGATTTGATCTGCACTGAAGAGACATGCGCATATGCAGAAACTAAATTCACATTAACTTCGGTATTTTGTTATTACATGTAATACAAAACAGGTAGGTGTTCAATATATTCAGTGGGAATCACTCGTTTAACACTGTCGAGCTAAGGGTGATTTATATCTTATCTAGATAATTATTTTTCGTCAATTGAAACCCGCGAAAACAATTAGCATATGGAAAAGTTATAAATAAACTTTAAGTTAATAGATAATTTGATTGTAAGAAGGTACACGTTTATTCATTAGGTCAGGAGTCTACTAATTCCCGCTTATTGGTATTTTGGGCACCCATTTCTGCCTACAGTTAAAAAAGAGTTCCCATATTGTATAAAGTTCTTGTGCTACACCAACATTTAGCTATTTGAACCTAATAGGGTGTGGGAAAATGGACCTTGTCAATTATTAACTGATCAGTTTTCAGACCATTTCTTACTTGGCTTGGTGTTATATTACTTTATGATAAAATAACAACTTTATTAATAAGCCAGAGCAAGTTAGTTTGAAAATTTTTACTTTTCAGTAAGTAATTATTTGGTTTTGGTTTGATCTGCACTGATGAGACATAAGTTGTCGAAATGCGACTATGCAGAAAATAAATTAACAACTTCGGTATTTTGTTATTTAAGATTAATCAATGAAGTCTTTGATTGGGAAACACAAAAAACAAAATACCGAAGTTACTGTAATATTAAGTTTCTGCAACTTATGTCTGGTGACCATACACTCAAATTGTTTAAAAAACTGACAGAAAAAAAATAATCAAATATGACCAAATGGAAAGCCAAATCAGCTAAGGACAGAGCTTGCATGAGGGAGATACTCCTCAGTTAAAAAAAATCAAATAGAGATCGCTTGAAAAATATAATTTTAGAGAAGTTACATGTACCATGGCTCTCAGTTGGTTTTGTTTCGGGTTAGAGAATGACAATAACCAATCAGTAACCTAACAGATCTTTTAAAACATATGCCTCACTGACCGTGTGACGGGTGCTGTGTACAGAGCAGGTCATGCTTACCCTTCCGGGGCACCTGATGTCACTCTTGTTTATTGAGAGTTCACACTGTTAGTGCTTTAGTTTTTTGTGTTGTATATATAANCTTGTCTCTGGACTTTGATTTGTGTAATCTTGTGCTTTGTTCCTTCGGTATTCTACTGCCGTTGTTTTAGCCCACTCAGAATATCATTTTATGATACACATCAGACATTTTGCAATACAGTGAATGCACACTTGTTTATCACTATTTTCAACAAACACAGAGGTACAAATCCCACAAAAATTCAATACTACTGACAAATATATGTTTTCAAAAATTGAACAATTTCTTGTAAATCGCATGATTCTTCACTCCAAAAACTCATTATTTCGATTGTTGATATTTCCCTACTCTAATTGTTGCGAAGTCGCATTCTGTCGGTGCATTGCATTTGCGCCAATTAATATTTCATTTGCGCCAAAAATATATTTCATTTGCGCCACAAACTGTACTTCATTTGCGCCAAAATAAAAACTTTGCATTTGCGCCAAATACAGGTAAATAGATTAGATGAAAGTAAACATGCTCAAAACATTTATACTTTTTTCTTGGATTTGACTCTTCAGTTTGCAGCCATAAACTGTTTTCCTTGTTCACCATGGGGAGATTAAGAAGGATTTCGAGCAAGATATTTTACTAAACGCGAAACTGCAATATACACTATAAGAGCACTTAGTCTATTTTAAATTCGGTACAATTGTATTTTCAGTTATGTTCAAAGCTTCAGCAGAACAAAAAATATATAGTAAATTCTAGAAAAACTTTCAAGAATTTCAAGAAAACTCACAAATACATACCCCGCTCCCCCATTTGATTCCAGAAGTAAACCCCCCCCAAAAAAAAAATTAAATTAAATTTTTAAATAGCTGGTGCACAATACAAATATGCACTGAACATTCTGTGAAAGTTTCATTGCATTGTTCCATATGGCGGACGGAATAACGAACGTACGGACGGACGGACAAACGGAAACCATGATCACTATATACCAAACGCTATTGCGGGGTATAGAAAATTTTACACGACCAATGAAAATATCACTTCGGGATTAAATGAGCAGAAATTAATATAGATATCCCCCTTTTAACATGTTTGATCTAGATACAACAATGTGATCTAAAGAACCAGTGAAATGAAAATTTTACATATCTTATATACTAAATATTTGATTTTAAATGATATATGAACTACATGTATTTTTCCACTGATTCATTGAATATTAAAATATCAAATAGTATATTCAGTATTGTTTCCACTCGGTGCATTGCATTTGCGCCAAAAAAAAAATACTTCATTTGCGCTACAAACTGTATTTCATTTGCGCCAAAATAAAAACTTTGCATTTGTGCCAAATACAGGTAATGGTATAGATAAAAGTAAAAATACTTTTAATTTTTATACTTTTTACTTGTATTTCCCTCTTCTATTTGACAACATGACCTGTTTTACTTGCTCACCACGTGGAGGTTGAAGTACAATTTGGAGAAAGATATTTTACTAAATCGCTAAAACTAATGTAATCACTATAAGAGCACTATTTATACAATGTACAAACAATCGTGTTTTAAGGTTCAGAAGTACGAAAAACATATTATAAATATAAAAAAAACAACAATGAAAATATCACTTTGGAGTAAATTAGTCGAATTTAATATAAACACCTCCACTACTTAACCCGTTTTATGTTGATACAACAAATATAATCCAAACCAATGGGCGAAGTGAAAATTTTGCATATCTTAGATTTAGTAAATATTTAATATCAAATAATATATTAGATATTTTCCAAAATATCAAATAGTACTGCATATTTATTATTGTTTCCCCCTCCTATATATATTACCTGAAAGTTTACCTGTAAAATTTTTACCTGAGAAATGGCGCAAATGAAATGCAAGCTTGTGGCGCAAATGAAATACTCCTTTTTTGAAAAATTGGCGCAAATACTGATTATCATAATGATAATTGAAATAATGACAGAAATTTAGAGCTTTGGGGTTTTTAATTTCCCCCTTATTTTATATCATATTATTATGATAAGTTTTTTTTATGATAGGTAATGAGCAGAATCTTCCTTATGTGTATGTTTTTTAATTTTTGAAAGTAGGTTTACTAATTGGGGAAACTGGTCCTGTAACTTGTTAATAAGATAAATTAATTGGTATTATTATACTTCTACGACACATTGACTTCAAAAACACAGTAAAATCTTCGAAAAAGTATAATTTTCACCCTATTTTTGGCAGAACGACTTTAGCTGCAATCTCTTTTTATCTGTTTCATTTTCAAATTTCTTGCAACATTTTTGAAATGAAATTTGAAAATCCCTCAATTTCTTGAAATAAGTTCAGTTAATTAGTAAGACACAGTGCACAAACGACCGTGAAATCTTCGAAAATGTATAATTTTGACCATTTTCACCCTATTTGGGACATATTTCGGCAAAACAAATGTGGCCACAATCTACGACCATGATTATATATTCCCAAAAACATTTTATTTATCATTTATTTTATTTTATTTTTGTGTTGCTTGAGGACAATAAAAGGTAGAATGATTATCGTGTCATTTTATGGTATGTCAGTTACCTGCACAAAGTCGATTGTTCTTTCCGTGTACTTCGGTTACCTCTACCACAAAACTGACTGCCACGATTTAGCTGAAATACTTCTGAAAGTGGCGTTTAACAACATTCAAACAAACAATCGTGTCAAAATGACACAAAATGTTATTTTCGTAACAACTTAAAGGACATTTTAAAAAAGCCTATACACAGGTTTTAATAAAAATGTATTGGATTGTAGTTATGCTACAGTATTTTCACCGTTATGATTTAAATCTTTGTTCATGTTGAAATTTAGGGCCGATATCCACCCTTGTGATCTAGCCTTGTCCTTTCCCTTTTTACTTATAGCTTTCTTGTTATTAATCCATCTAAAAGACAACGATTAACTTCTCCCTTTCTTGTACTACATGGGTACCAAAAACTCCAAAAAAAATCCCTTCAACTAAAGATGCATATGGCATGTTTTTATCGTTAGTTTACTAAACACTTACGAATAAGTTGCAGAAGTACCCCAAAGATATTGTGAACAGGCTTCCACTACGTAAGGTATCAATCAGATGAGGATTTCCATATTTTTGAAGATCTTTTCTTAAAATTCTGTCCTAGTAACGAAATACTATCACTACTCAAAGATAGACCAAAGAAATCAGACAACAGACAATTTTTACTATAAAAGTGGCAGACGCAGGTGAAGAAATCCCGTCTTAAAGCCCTTTTCAAAAAGCGTTGTTACTTCCCGTGTTGGGTTGATAACCGGAACTGTTTATTTGTATTTAAACGCCAACACCGAAGGGCGGACCAAATGATTTTTTGTAAAGGTCAATACCATGAAAGATCTTATTGGTCAAGGAACACATCAATTCCATCGACAAATATAGTCTGAAAAAGATATAAAAATGCTGGACAATATACAATGCACATTGTTAGAGGCCTCATGATGAATTCAAGATGAAGAACAGCACTAAAAGCGTTGTTCCATATGCGTAATCTTACCATGTATTATAACTATTATCTAAATTCATGTAAATTCTAAAACTAAGGTTTAACTCCTTCCATCGTAGTTTTGTCCTTAGCAATAATTGATATTACTGATTATTCGGATTTTGTTTGGTTTAATGAATTTTTTAAATCGTGGATTTCCTATGTTTGGGTTCTAGTGCTGCTGATGAGGAATTAATTTCCGAAATGGCCATACAGCTCATTAAACATTGCATTGTAGTTAACTATGTGTTATGGTCTCATGTTCATTTACTCCATATCCTTTCGTAAAATATGCATGATACGAACTTTCTAACTGCATCAACTACTGGCGCTGCAATTTCCATGGCAGCTGGTACCAGACTTGCCCTCTGATAATTTCCGAAATTGTCCCTTTCATTCGTTGCTTTGATCCTGTTCGGCTTTTAATACATACAGTTGAGGCAAAGAATCCTGCTCAGACTGATATATTTGAGATTATTTCTTCTCTAATTTCTGTCCTGTTTTCACTTTTCTTGAACAGTTGGA